>PVIH01011494.1:0-68892 GCA_004025045.1 Sigmodon hispidus
GGATTAACAAACTGTGGTACATCTACACAATGGAATACTACGCAGCAGTAAGAAAAAATGATATCCTAAAATTCACAGGCAAATGGATGGATTTGGAGAATATCCTCCTGAGCGAAGTCTCACAAACTCAGAGAGATAAGCAGGGGATGTACTCACTCACTAATGGTCTCTAAACAAACAAACAAGAAAAAAAAAAAGCTAATGACATTTTATTATACTCAACATCAATTGTTAAGGGAAAAACAAAAGCATAACACTCAAAATTAGTCATAAAAGTACTTTTTTGCTCTTCATCTTTAGCCATAAGAGAAATGCAAATCAAAACAACTTTGAGATACCACCTAACACCTGTTAGATTGGCTAAGATAAAAGGCACAGATGACAGCCTATGTTGGAGAGGATGCGGAGCAACGGGAACACTCCTCCATTGTTGGTGGGAGTGTAAGCTTGTTCAGCCACTTTGGAATGCAATATGGCGGTTTCTCAAAAAATTGAGAATCAATCTCCCCTAGGACCCAGCAATACCACTTCTGGGTGTATACCCTAAAGAGGCACATTCATACTCCAAAGGTATTAACTCAACTATATGTTCATAGCAGCATTATTTGTAATAGCAAGAACCTGGAAACAACCTAGATGTCCCTCAACTGAAGAATGAATTAACAAACTGTGGTACATCTACACAATGGAATACTACTCAGCAGTAAGAAAAAATGATATCCTAAAATTTGCAGGCAAATGGATGGATTTGGAGAATATCCTCCTGAGCGAGGTATCACAATCTCAGAAAGATAAGCAGGGGATGTACTCACTCATTAGTGGTCTCTAAACAAACAAACAAGGAAAAAAGCCAAGCATGCCCAAGCGGCAAACCACAACCACTGAACAGCTTGGGATCAGAAACACCCTGGACTGACCCTTCGGATCCCACTCCAACTATAGGAACACCTGACTCACTCTTGAGGGAGGGGGAACAAAACTGGATTTGGCCAGGAGTGGAGACTGATCCAAGCATTATTGGATCAGTGGGACCATAGGACTGTCTGCTCCCTGCCCAGGGAGGGGATGGGGAGTTGCAGAGAAGAAAAATGACCTAATGTGGTGGGAGGGGGAAGGGACCTTGAATAAGGATATACAGGGATGGAAAAAAAAAATTCAGAGGGAAAGCTGAACACAAAGTAAATATATGTGTAGCAATTTTATTTGCATTATCACCCTTACTTAATAAGTCATGCTTATGATTTTTATCTTCTTTATAGTTATTGTTAACTTTTCAGCATTTTAAATTCATTTTACTGTTTTTTTGATAAATACAAAATAAATAAAGAAGAAGAAAAAGAAGTACTTTTTAAAAATCAGTTTAAGCTAGGTGATAGTGATGCACACCTTTAATCCCAGCAATGGGAGGCAGAAGCTGGTTGATCTTTGATTTCCAGGCAAATCTAATCTACAGATTGTGTTCCAAGACAGCCAGGGCTGTTACACAAAAAAATTCTATCTTGAACCCCCTCCATTAATTAAAAATAACAATCTACAGTGTAGACTCTTTAAATTCTGTTTGATTGTTACTTAAGAGGTAGAGAAGATGGGGATGGATAGAGAACTCAATGATTAAGACTGATTGCTACTCTTGTAGAGAATGAGGGTTTGATTGCAGACACCTCTGTTGGGTGGCTCAAAACTACCTGTAACTTTAGCTGCAGGAGATTCAACACCCTTTTCTGGTGCATTGCATCCACAGGCACATACCCGCACAAAGACACACACATACAGGCACTTAAAAAGAAAAATAAATCTTAATAAAAGAAGTGAAAAGATGTTTTCTTTCTGAGAGGGATAAATTTAAATATCCCATTGGTTTGCTTAAGCATATGGAGAGGTGAAGTAGAGAACAAAATATTTTTGAGGAGGCAATTAAAGTATTTAGTAATAATAGATTATTGGTAATAGGAGAATGGATAGTTCACTAAATACTTTAACTGTACCTGTATTTTTTCAGTAACTGTGGCCATAAACAGTGCACTATTTAGAATCTGGAACAGTCTGGAAAGCCAAGCACATGACAAGTTAGTCTCAAGAGCCATAATGATATAGCATGAATCAAATGAATGTTTCAGTTTAGCTTTGTGGATTCTCAAAGAACATGTAAAAGTGCTGGGTCAAAGAAAAAGCAACAAACATCAAGATTGCAGAGGAAGATGTGTCCTAATTCCCACTTGAGCTTCTTGCATTTTGGATATTCTTCAAACAGAAACAATGAAATGTTTTGTTGTGGACAATATTTTTCAACGATGTTTATATAGCAAACAACTTTAAAAGATACAAAGCCACCTTGAGGAGAAGAGGGAAGATATTTGAATTGACCATAATTAAAATAATATCCTTTTCAAGGACAAAAATTAGGCAGATTTTCCCACAGCTCCTTTGAAAGACTGATATTGGGCTCCCAAGACTTCTCAGTACGTAAGGGCACTTTCCTCCAAGACTGCCTACCTGAATTTGATCCCTAGTATTCACACAATGGAAAGAGAGAACCAATTCCCATAAATTAATCTCTGGCCTCCACACTTGTAGCATGGTACTTTCACATGTGCTCAGGATACCTCAGCTATGATGAAAACACTTAGCATGCACAGTATCTACCTGGGCATAAATCTGTCTAGAATGCCTTAATGGGAACTGTCATGTATTTCAGTCACACGTTAGTTTGGATTGCTGTAGCAGAATACCATAGAGTTATCGAACTCACACTTTTGTTTCTGGCAGTACCACCTTCTGGAAGGTCCAAGGTCTGAATACCAGAAAAAACCCAAATGTATGATGAAGGCCTTCTTCCTACTTTACAGATAGCCACCATCCTTGGTCCTCACATCTTGTATCTTCCCAAGGAAAGAAAGGAGGCAGGCTTGAGAACAAGGCAAATTATATTCTGTCCCTTCTTATAAGGTTACTCATTTTCATGATGACAGCTCAAATGCCAGGAAATTTGCCTCTCCAAGACCCTACCTCCTTACATTAATGTCATGTTGAGAGTTTGATCACACATTTTTCACTTCATAACAGGAGCAGAGGGAGTGTAAAAATAACCAGTATTACGCATGTTGTCTGCATGCCCTGAATAACAAAATCTTCTGTTTCTTGTTTTCTATCAGCATTACTAAAATAATGGCAGGCTAACATGATAAACTGAAAGGAGAATAAAATCTCAGACCGTGCATAAATCTTTCTAAAAATGTATTAGCATATATTAATTGGACATTGTATTTGGATTCAGTGTGTTATTTCTATTTACACATGCAGCATGAACTTTTCAAATCTAGCTTCTGTTTTCTTTACCTTCTTCTGTATACCCTTCTCAGTCTTTAAAAATGACTATCTGAATTTCAAGTTAATTTTTTTAACCTTCAGAATATGAAAGACAACATGCACTACTTACCTTACTAGACAACATGCAACACTTACTATGTCTGACTTATTTTTACACTTGACATTTTTCCACTGCCATGTGTATCCTTGCAAATAGTGGATTTTCATTCTTCTGCATGGCCAAATAGTGCATATTGTACATTGCGTACAATTTGAACTCTGCATTCTGTTTATCTACTATTGGTGAGCTAAATTACTCTATGTAGCTGTTATGACCATTGCTACATAAGTGTAGATATGCAGGGTTTTTTTTAAATGAGTATCCATCATAATTGACTGAAATAGTTGATTTTCTCTTATTGTTTCTCATGTATGTTTTAGGGGCTTTTCTTTATCTTGTAGCTTTGACAACTTGACTATAATACTCTGTGTTGAAGATTCTTTATGGATGAACCGATTTGCAACCCTGTTAGCATCATGCACATGGAGATCAAATCTTTTCCACAAAGATTTTCTGCTATTATTTCATTAAATAGGTCTTTTACACTAACATTTTAAGAACATTGCATTAATCCATTGAAATTTTCATACATGTATTTGATCAAACTCAACTTCCTCTTTTAACTCAAGCAAGATACATCTCTTGCTTCCATATTCACCCAAATTTGCATTTTCTATTTTTAAAGACTCATTGAGTTCATTTTGTCTTCCTCAAATTCTCATGGATGTGTGGCCAACATCTGGAATGTGGCCATCCTACTAGGTGTTTCTCCTTTAATAAAAACTGAATCTCCTTCTTCCAGAAATTATCACTTGCCATTGGTCTTCAGGAGAAATGAGACATATGTCCATCTACCACCTCCATTTTGTCTGGCATGAGCTTACCCAGGTCCTGTGTGTGCTGTCACAACCACTGTGACTTTATTTATGCAACTTCCCTATTGTATTAAGAAAATACCATTTACTTGTATTCATCAATGACCTCTGGCACTTACAATCTTCCTGACCTCTCTTTTACAATGATCCCTGAGCTTAGAGTGATAGGTGTGATGTAGATGCCCTGTTATGACTGAACACTATGCAATTTCTTATTCTCTGCATAATGACCAGTTGTGGGTCTCTGTGTTAATCAACATCTACTTTAAGAAGAAGATTCTCTTATGGAGGCTGAGAAGTGTACTAATCTATGGTTTTATTAATAAGTTACTAGGAATCAGTTTAATAGTATGGTGCTCATCCCTAAGCTTCATTACACTAGCTTTTATAGAGTTGAAAAATGCTATGCGCATGTTCAGAGGAGAAATGTGATTATTATTCTTATCCAGTTGTGAGCCTCATAAGTGACTGACTTGCTAAGCTATGCCCACTGATGAAATAATGGCACAAATACTATGCAAGTTTCTGGTTGGACTTAAAGCCTCATCCACAAGATGAAAGTTATACTTGGCATAGTTACTAGGACCAAGAACCTGTAACTAGATAGAACATAGATTCTAAGGGAGAATCTTCTCATGAGAAACATTTAAGTAACTTTATGTCATCTGATGGAATGGAATAGCTAAAGAGTAGCTACATTATAATCTTACAAGCTTTTAATTTATAACATAGCATGCACCTAGCAAAACATTAATTTTTATTTAATTTTGAGAATTTGATATATAAGTGCTGGGTTTATATATCTTCTTCCCTGCTGCTTCTCATTCAAACTTTTCCTTTTCCATCCCTGTTTCCTCTCAAATTCATGACTTCAGATTATGAATATTGCTGGGTCCATTTAGGGTTGTTCTTGTGTATAAGCCTAACCACTTAATATTGAATAACTAATTAGGGGGGGCTCATTCCTGAGAAAGAATGATTATTCCTCTCTCAGAAGTTACAAACTTCTGTATTTCTTCATCTAGAGGTAGAATCTTTGGTAATTTCTCCCATCTACCCTGGCATGTCAACTAATATCATTGTTTTTGTCTTAATTAGGTGACGGTATTTTTTGAGATGTTATGGCTGTAGCTTTCCTGTCCTGGTCCCCTGGCTCTTAAAATTTTTTACCCATTATGTTCCTTAAACCTTAGGTGTAGATATTAGGCTGTAGATGTATCTATTGAGGACAGATACCCACTAGTTAGTAGTTTTTCACATTTTGACTAGTTGTGAATATCTGTAACGGTCTTCTTCTGTTGAAAATAAAAAAGGGTCCTTGATGAATGAATGATGATAGATAGACTTGTAGATGGAAATAGGAATAGGTATTTAGAATGCAGTTGGGATTTTAATGGTCTAAGAACATGTCAGTGTGTTGTCCGAGGCAGAGTGGGAGAGAGTCAGGCAGCTTCAGACAGCAAAGATCCCAGGTTCAGCATGGAGAGGGAGATGAGCAAGTTCCAGCCCCTGGGCCTTCAAAGGATCTCATCCCAGAAGCCAGAGCCACAGTCCCGGATTTGACCTCACAGACAGGCCTGTCCTGGACCAAGGCTGAGAGAAGCCTTCCACAGCAATCCCAGGGGTCACATCACAGAGGCCTGGGCCCTGCCTTTAAGGCAGGCTGCATCATCACAGAGGGACTGACATCTCTCTAAACAGCTTGACCCCATGGAGATCAAGGTGGACTCGGTGTCAGGCAGCCTCAGAGAGTGAGGATCACTTGACTAGACCAGAGTAAGAAATTGTGCAAAACCACAACCAGTGAACAGCTTGGGATCAGAAACACCTTGGACTGACTCCTTGGATCCCATTCCCCCTAGAGGAACACCTGACTCAGTCTTGATGTTAGGGGGAGAAAACTGGATTTGCCAGGAGTGGAGGCTGAACTAAGCAATATTGGGACCATGGGACCTTGGGACTGCCTGCCCATGGGTGGATGGGGAGGTGTGGAGAAGAGAGAATAAGCTGTTGTGGTGGGAGGGGGAAGGGACTTTGAATAAGGATATACAAGGATAGAAAATGTGACTTCTTTATTCATAATAATAATAATAAAAGAAAGCGAGGCATGGTGTGAGTCAACATTAATCTTAGCGCTGGAAAGAGAGCAATTCACTGGGGCTGAGTGTCCAGTCAATCCAGCCTATCCAGCAATTACCAAGTCATATTAGAGACCCATATAAATCTCAAAAAACAATGTACATGGCACCTAGGCTTGGCCTCCAAACACAAGTATATGTATCCTCACTCAAGTGAACATGACTGCAAGCACCCTTATGCCTGCACACAGGTTCACACACACATATCCCACATACCAGAGGCAAAGGGAAAGTTTTTGCCTAAAAGATGGATATGATTCATATTCGTATTGCAAGCATGGTGATATATTCATTTCTTCAATCCCAGGACTCAGGAG
This sequence comes from Sigmodon hispidus, assembly GCA_004025045.1. Classification (NCBI taxonomy): domain Eukaryota; kingdom Metazoa; phylum Chordata; class Mammalia; order Rodentia; family Cricetidae; genus Sigmodon; species Sigmodon hispidus. The sequence goes on from PVIH01011494.1 coordinate 6,698, forward strand.
GCAGAGACAGGTGAATCTCGCAATTTGAGGCCAACCTGGTCTACATAGAAGTTTCAGGCCAGCCAGAGCTACACAATGAGACCTTATTTCAAAAATAAAGCCAAATAAAAATAACAATAATACTCAAAAAAAAAGAAATTGTGCAGACTCCGTGTCCAGAGCAGACAGGAGACACACAACCCATGTAGCCACAACTGACTAAGATTCCACTAAGACCTGAGTAAGAGTGAATCAAGGAAGCAATGGGCAGACCTCAGTGCAAGAATATATATATAACAATATAAAGGACAACAAGGCACCACCAGAAGAAGCTGATGTCTCTACAACACCAACAACTGAACAGAGCAATGAAGAGGAAACAGAAAGAAACAACAATATAAACACACATATGAGAATTATTGAAGCCTTAAAAGAAGATATGGAAAATTCCCTTAAAGAAATAGAAGAAAATACAAACAAAAAATTGGAGGATATGAACGTATTCTTGAAAGAAAACCAAGAAAGAAAAATCCAACAAATGAGGAATCATTCCAGGAACTAAGAATTGAAATAGAAACAATAAAAAAGGCACAAAACAAAGTAAAATATAAAATAGAGAATCTGAAGAAATGATCTGAAACTACAGATACAAGCATAAGCAACAGACTCCAAGAGATGGAAGAGAGAATCTCTGGAGTGAAAGACTCAATAGTGAAAATAGATAAATCACTCAATGAAAAAACCAAAACCAAAAAAGCCATAACACAAAACATTCAGGAAATTTGGGACACAAAGAAAAGACCAAACCTCAGAATAATAGGAATAGAAGTAAAAGAATACCAGCTCAAAGACACAGATAATGTAGTCAATAAAATCATAGAGGAAAATTTTTCCAACCTAAAAAAGGAAATGCCTATAAAGATACAAGAAGCTTACAGAACACCAAATAGATTAGACCCCCCAAAAAGTCTGCTTACCATGTAATAATTAAGCAATAAAACATATAGAACAAAGAAAAAATATTAAGAGCTGTAAAGAAAAGGGTCAACTGACCTATAAAGGCAGACTCATCAGAATAACGCCAGAATATTGAATGGAAACAATGAAAGCAAGAAGGTCCTGGTCAGAAGTTATACAGACATTAAACAAGCATGTCTGCTAACCCAGACTACTATACCCAGCAAAATTATTAATCATCATAAGGGGAGTAAGCAAGATATTTCACAACAAAGACAACTTGAAACAATGCCTATCCACAAATCGAGCACTACAGAAAGCACCTGAGGGAAAACTCCAACCTAAGGAACCCAGATACACGCATGAAACCACAATCAATAATCCTACAGAAGAAAAACCCTAAGAAAAGGAATACACACAAACTATCACCAAAAATAACAGGAAGTAACAATCAGTGGTCGTTAATATCCCTTCACATCAATGATCTTAATTCACCTATAAAAAGACATACCTTAACACGATGGATACAAAAAAAGCCAACCTTCTGCTGCATTAAAAAAAAAAAAAAAAACCACACCTCAACTCCAAAGACAAACACAGGCTCATAGTAAAGGGATGAGAAAAGACTTTTCAATCAAATGACTCCAAGAAACAAGCTGGTGTTGCTATATTAATACTCAACAAAGTAGACTTCAAGCTAAAATCAATCAAAAGAGACCAGGAAAGACATTATTTATTCATCTCAGGAAAAATCGATCAAGATGAGATTTCAATCCTGAATATTTATGCCCCTAAAATAAGGGCGCCTACCTATGTAAAAGAAGCACCGCTAAAGCTCAAATCCTACATCAATTCTCACACTCTAATAGTGAGAGACTTCAATACCCGACTTTCATCCCTGGATAGGTCAACCAGACTGAGACTCAACAGAGAAATAAGGAGTCTAACAGAGGTTATGATGCAAATGGATTTAATAGATATTTACAGAAGTTTTCATCTGAACACACAGGAATATACATATTTCTCAGCACCTCATGAAACTTTCTCTAAAATTGACCACATACTTGGTCATAAGACAAATATTAATAGAAACAAAAAATGGCCTAAAGTTAGAATTCAACAACAACAATAATCACAGAAAGCTTACAAACTCATGGAAACTAAATATCTCTGCATTGAACCACCTCTGGGTCAGGGAAGAAGTTAAGAAGGAAATCAAAGACTTTCTAGAATTTAATGAAAATGAATCCACAACATACCCTAACTTATGGGACACAATGAAAGCAGTGTTAAAAGGAAAATTCATAACACTAGATGTCTATATAAAAAACCAAGGGAAAGCTCACACAAGAGACATAACAACTCAACTGAAGGCTTTAGAACAATTTGAAGCAAACTCACAAAGAAGGAGTAGACAGCAGGAAATAATCAAACTTAGGACTGAAATCAGTACAATAAAAAAAAAGAGAACAATACAAAAAATCAATTAATCAAAAAGTTGGTTCTTTGAGAAAGTCAACAACATAGACAAACCCTTACCCAAACTAACCAAAAGACAGAGTGTATTCAAATTAACAGAATCAGAAATGAAAAGGGGAACATAGCAACAGACCCCCAGGAAATTCAGAGAATTATCAGGTCATACTTTGAAAATTTGTACTAAAATGGAAAACCTAAAAGAAATGGACAACTTTCTGGACAAGTACCAGTTACCAAAATTAAATCAAGAACAGATTAAAGACCTAAACAGACCTGTAACACCAAGAGAAATTGAAGCTATTACTAAAAGTCTCCCAAATAAAAAAATCCCAGGTCCAGATGATTTTATTGCAGAATTCTACCAGACATTCAAAGAAGAACTAATACCAATACTCAACAAACTGTTCCATGCAGTGGAAACTGAAGGAATATTGCCATACTCTTTTTATGAGGCCACAATTACCCTGATACCCAAGCCACTCAAAGATGCAACAAAGAAAGAGATTTATAGACCAATCTCTTTCATGAAGATTGATGCAAAAATACTCAACAAAATTCTGGCAAACTAATTACAACAACATATTTAAAAAGTTATCCATCACGATCAAGTAGCCTTCATTCCTGAAATCCAGGGATGGTTAAACATATAAAAAACTATAAATCTCATCCATCATATAAACAAATTGAAGGAAAAAAACCGTATGATCATCTTCTTAGATGCTGAAAAAGCCTTTGACAAAGTCCAACACTCCTTTATGACAAAAGTCCTGGAGAGAACAGGAATACAGAGAAAATACCTAAATATAGTAAAGGCAATTTACAAAAAGCTGACAGCCAACATCAAACTAAATGGAGAAAAATTCAAAGCAATCCCACTAAAATGAGGAATGAGACAAGATTGTCCTCTCTCCCCATAACTATTAAACCAACATAGCTCTCAAAGTTTTAGCCAAAGCAATAAGAGAACGAAAGGAGATTAAGGTGATACAAATTGGGAAAAATAGTAAAACTATCTATATTTTTAGATGTTATGATTGTATACCTAACTGATCCACAAAATTCTACCAGGGAATTTCTACAGCTGATAAACTCCTTCAGCAATGTAGTAGTATACAAGATTAACTAAAAAAAAAAAATCAGTAGTTCTCCTATACACTAAAGACAAATAGGCTAAAAAAGAAATAAGGGAAACATCTCCCTTTATAATAGCTGCAAATAGCATTAAGTACCTTGGAGTAACTATAACCAAAGAAGTAACAGACCTATTTGACAAAAATTTTAAATCACTGAAGAAAGAAATTGAAGAGGATATCAGAAAATGGAAAGCTCTCCCATGTTCCTGGATTGGTAGGATCAACATACTAAAAATGGCAATTCTACAAAAGGCAATCTACAGATTCAATGCACTGCCCATCAAAATCCCATCACATTTTTTTTTACAGACCTTAAAAGAGCAATACACAATATCTTTGGAATGATAGGAAAGCGAGGATTGCCAAAACAGTTTTGCTCAACAAAAGAACCTCAGGAGGCATCACCATCCCTGACTACAAGTTATACTATACAGCTACAGTATTAAAAACAGCCTGGTACTGTATAAAAACAGACTTGTGAATCAATGGAATCGAATTGAAGACCCAGATATTAACCCACACACCTATGAACACCTGATTTTTGACAAAGAGGTCAAAAATATTCAATGGAAAAAAGAAAGTATCTTCAACAAATTGTTTTGGCATACCTCCATGGCAGTTTGTAGAAAAATGCAAATAGATCCAAGCCTATCACTCTGCACAAAACTCAAATCCAAGTAGTTCCAAGACCTCAGTGTAAAACCATCTATGCTGAACTTGATAGAAAAGAAGGTGGGAAATACCCTCCAACACATTGGCACAGGTGACCACTTCCTAAACATAACACCAGTGGTAAAAACACTAAGAAGAACAATCAATAAGTGGGACCTCCTTTAACAGAGAAGCTTCTGTAAAGCCAAGCACACAGTCAATCAGACAAAATGACAGCCTACAGAATGTGAAAAGATTTTCAACAACCCTACAAATGATAGGACTGATCTCTAAAATATATAGACAACTCAAGAATCTTGAGTCCAAAACCTTGAATAAACAATCAAAACATTGGATTCAGAACTAAAAAGGGAATTCTCAGCAGAAGAGTTACAAATGACTGAAGGACACTTGAAAAAATGCTCAACAACTTCAGCCATCAGAGAAATGTATATCAAAACAATTTTGAGATATCACCTTACACCTGTCAGAATGGCTAAGATCAATAACACAAATGACAGCCTATGCTGGAGAGTGAAGCAAGGAGAACACTCCTCCATTGTTGGTGGGAGTGTAAACTTGTTCAGCCACTCTGGAGTGCAGTATGGAGATTTCTCAGACAACTGGGAATCATTCTCCACAAGTATCCAGCAATATCACTATTGGGCATTTACCATGACGATACACATTCACACTCCAAAAGCATTAGCTCAGCTATGTTCATAGCAGCATTATTTGTAATAACAAGAACCTGGAAACAACCTAGATGCCCCTTAACTGAGGAATGGATTAACAAACTGTGGTACATCTACACAATGGAATACTATTCAGCATTAAGAAAAAATGATATCCTAAAATTTGCAGTCAAATGGATGGATTTTGAGAATATCCTCTTGAGCAAAGCATCACAAACCCAGAAAGATAAGCAGGGGATGTACTCACTTATTAGTTGACTTTGCATAAATATATTCTTTTTTCATTGAAAGATGATGGGTAAATAAAGTGATTTAAAACACACACACACACACACACACACACACACACACACACAAAACAAAACAAAACTTATGGTTTGTCTGTAGAAGGGTTGTTTATCAGAATTTTCTGGTGGCCATAGTGCATCCGTGGGCATTAGCTGTGACCTACTGTGCTTTCTTTATCTGTAGCAGAGCCCAACCTGGCTTGAGAAGCTTTAGATTTTATTTTTTATGTTTCATGTATTATAGAGAAAAGAGAAGTTTTAGTACTGTATGGGTTTCTTTGTGATCTATTCTGAATATTTTGCTTTTTTAATTTGATACTGATTTTCAAAAAACAATAAAAACAGACCATGTCAGTCGTAAGATGTCTGCTAGGGTCCATGACCTCACCAGCTATGTGTAATTGGCTATGTTTACTATATCAGATATGTAACTGAGCAGGCCTGCAGTCCAATGAGGTAACTTTTGGTTACTTTCAAGGTATAAGTGCCACTTTGGAGATATTTTGCCATGCTGGTCATTGATGGGATTTGTAGGCTTTACAGCATTGCTGTTCTCCCTAGGAATCTTTTATCATGACCTTCAGGTATTCTGAAACAGCGAAAGGTTGTTTATTTAATATTGTCCCTATAATCTCTGTCTCTGTCTCTGTCTGTCTGTCTGTCTGTCTGTCTGTCTCTCTCTCTCTCTCTCTCTCTCACACACACACACACACACACACAAACACACACTGTTTTAATGTATCTGTCTTTAAGTTCAGATCCTACTTCTTGCAGTTCAGATTGTAGTATGTTGCTGAAGCTTTCAACTCCATTTTTGTTTGACTTATTAACTGCTTCATTTCTGAAATTTTGGATTTGTTCTTCACATTATTTTTGATGGTTTTTTTATTTATATTTTCATTGTTTTCCTAATTTTATATGGATATATATATTATAATAGTTCTTTAAAATTGTGGCAGACATGTCATCCATATCAAGTTCTTTGGGATCAATCACTAGAGGATCGTGTTCCTTTGAAGGTAGCACATTATTTTTTTCTATTTACTAAACTAGTCATGTACATTGAAATTTCTTCATTTAGTTGATGAGTTATCGTTACTACCTAAGTGAATGGAGTGTGATTGTTAGTAATAGGCTTTTATTTAAGATGTGTCTAGGGGGAAAGATGTGTCTCATCATTCTGATATTCTGGCCCTCACAATCTTCTGGCCCCCTTCTCTTATATTTCCCAAGCAAAAGATGCAGGAGCTGCGATGTAGATGTATACATTGGTGTGGGCTCTCTACCATACAGTGATCTCTGCACTGAATCCAGTTGTGATTTTCTGTGATCGTCTCTATTTGCTGTAATAACAACACTTCGTAGATGAAGTGTGGTAGCTACTCCTTATATCTGTGGATATAAGAATAAGACTTTGACTGTAAAAAGGCATTATGCTTGTCTATCAAAGTGGCCATAGTAGATTCTTTTCTTAATTCCATGACTTCACTAACTCTAAGAAGCTGGCTAAGACTCTAGTAGTAGGCATTATTTGTTTCCTCTTGAGTAGGTCAGCTGTAGTGGACACCCAACATGGGAATGACAGTTCTTGTACCTTTATATGCATCTTACCATGCTAGTAATTGTCACACTTCCTTGGTAGCTTGCACAGTATTTTCTGGAACCATTAATCATAGACTACAGGAAAGAGGCATTCAGGTCAGAGCTAGCTCAAGTTATCAAGAAACTGTGACATAAATGTTTGATGTCTTAAGCAATGGAGTACCACTCTTCATCTCTGAGAGGTATATGTTTTAGAAGACAATTGGATTACCCTGACCAACACTCCAAAAGAAGGTTTCTTATGTCTGTTACTATGGTTTTGCTAGTCTGTGGGTTTTGTGGGGAACATTGTCAGTCCAAGTGGCTCATTTTCCATTCATACATACATGCATACATACATACACACATATATGTAAAAATGGCCCCCATATGTCGTCAGACAGAGAGTGACACTATTTCAAAAGGATTAGATGGTATAACCTTATTGGAGGAAGTGTATCACTGTAGTCTTTGAAGTTTAAAAAGCCCAGGTCCAGAATCTCTCTGTCAGTTAGCAGATCAGGATGTAGCTATCAGTTACTTCTCCAGCACAGTTCATGACACAGTGCTCCCTGCCATGATGATAATGTACTAAACTTCTGGAACTGTGAAAGCTTCCAATTAAATGTAAGAATAAGAAAGCTGAGTCTTGGGCTGTCAGTGTGTCATGAAATGCTGGGTTTGCTTCCAGATAAGTATTGTAGTGCCTTTTCTGCCTGTGGTGAATAACTTTTTCTCATAGAGAATATCATGGCAAAATTGTACAGGCCCATTATCTCTATGGACTATGCGAGAGAGAACATTCTAGTAGTTCAGATAAATAACAACAGTGTGAGATTTGATCCTTGTGGTATTCTTATGGTGAAGTTAGAGGCCCCTACCAGGCAATGGGACATTCCTCAGGAAATGTTTATACTAACTGCTATTACTTAGTTCCTCTCACAATGGAACTCCTAAAGCGGTGAAGAAACTTTAGTTAAACAAAAACTTTAAACTTTAAACAAGTAATTTAGTACTTGTTCCCAAGTCAGTCATCTGGGTTCATATGTAGTATTATAGGATCAGTGTAAGAACTGAAGCAAAAAATATGTGCTTCTCAAATTTAATAGGCCATAGACAAAGTGTAGGTATGAGTGTGTTGCAGCACTTTGAATACCACAGATGAGATACCAGCTTTATCACAGCAAATGTCGGTGCACTGTTGCTGGTACTATATGACATCAGGAAGGTCCTGTTAGCCCTTTTTGGCTATCTGTGGCTGGGAACAGTTGTGTGTGGCTCCTCTATCATTTCTTTATCGCTTATATACTTCTGAGCCAGGAGCCAGAATGGCATCCAGAGCCGTGGAGTTATGCAAGACTCTCTCATGTCCCTGAAGGCGAAACATCAGCTGGAGTCATGGTGCTCCCTCACTTCCTTGTTGGTAACATGAGCCTGGGAATGGCAGAGGCAGGAAGAGTATTTTCACTCCTCAGACTGGTATGAGTTGACATAGGGTGGATTATGCCCTTGATTTTGGGGGACAAATACCCTTATTTCCTGATTATGCCTTGTGACTGCATTCATTTCCACCCATGTGACAACACTTGTACCCTCTAGTGCAAGGCACCCAGGTAGCTTAGGTTACAGTCACTCTCCTAAAGCTGAGCTGGTTTTTCAAGGCACTTGCATGCTAAGCCTGTGGAATGTCTCTGATGCTTCAGAGATGGGAAAATTCAAGGTTTGCTTCATTCTATTGAAGTCAAAACCTGACGATAGATAATATCTCAAGATGGCTCCAGGTTCCAGTACCTAAGGGAGTTCACTGGAGATGATGTGATTACCTTTTTCCAAAAAAGGACCACCATGCAGATAAGCAGGCTGGCTACTTATCTAAGTGTTCTTTAAACCTGCAGGGTGTGTGAAACTTTACGGGAATTACAATGGGCAGATTGCGTACTACCATAGCTTGCTAGGAATCTGTTTTTCACCCTTCCTGCCTTCAAAAGGGAACCACCCATTCCTTCTACCTATAGATTCATGGTGTCAAATGCTGGATGCTGTGTGTCATTTTGTGCTGTTCTGGGTCTCTGAATCTTAAAAATTTCTTGCTAATATTAACTATATCCCATGGTTATTAACTAAATATGTAGTTATGTTGTTGCTTTGTTTCTTTGTGGAAAAAGAAAGTGATAGGTATCCCTTTACTATGTTGAATACTGCTTATTCACAGTTCTTGACTGATTTCTGAAACAGTTTGGATGACTATCAACTGGCTTGGAAAAAATTCAGTCCTTTGGACATTCAGCTTCTGGAATCTTCCTATTTCTCTGGCCTCTTTCATGAGACTAAAGTTGCTCTTTTCAATGAGGACTGATAAAAGAATCACAGTATGGAAGAGGTTTGGAGAGTAGTTTTAAGAGAGAGATAGATAAGAGATCACTTTCACTTTTCTGTTTAGATGATTCTCACAAGTCCACCAAAATAATAAAGGAAGCTATGAAAAACAGACAAAGCCAACAGCATTCATGTGCCTTCTATTTCTTCTGTAAATTATCTTTTGGAAGATTAAATACAATAAATAAACATGTAAGATATCTGTAGCCTCAGAAAGCCTAGAATTGGTCATTTCATTGTTTCTCACATTTTACTGTGAATGTTTTTAAATATCTGGAAATAGAACTAAATGCAGTGAAAGGCCATATAATCATCACTTAAGTTCAGAAAATAGCATTATAATATATATGCTTTATTAAATATGGATCTATTTTTCTTTTATTCACCCACCAATTCAAGTTGTTTTGATGAATTTCAAAGTAAGTTTTAAATAACAGTTATACTAGTTTTCAAACACTCCAGCATTCACAACTATAATACAAAAATTCCTTAGTATTATTTTTTCTTTTGAGGATTATTAAATTTCCATTGCTGGCTATAAACAATACCATCTTGGAGATTTTAAGGAACACTCATTTACTACATCTCACCCATGACATAGCTGGAATCAAACTAATCACCAGCTTAAAACAAGGGACCAGGCAGACTTAATTCTCATCCAGAAATTTTTGGGGAAAATTTACTGATCTGTTCATGGTATGGGCTTAATTTAGTTCCTTGTAACTATTGACATAAAGTACCTGATTTCTTACTACCTATAAACCAAGGGCTATTCTCAGCTTCTAAAGATCACTTATATTGTTTACCATGTGTCCCTATTCATACTTGTGGCCTTCCAATTAGCAATCAAGAATCTCCCTTGTACTGGATCTCTTGTGCTTTGACTTTGAGTTCTTCATCTGACTTTAATGCATATGTTTAAAGGAATTGAGTGGACAGGTTCACCTGTATTATAACTCTTTCTTAAATACAACTAAGTGCATGGAACTTTGCCTATTAAAGAGGCTTTTATTTCATTTTTCCTAAGAATTATATCAATCACATAACCGAGACCTCAAATTTTGCCTGTGATTTGAAAAATAAAATATATTGGGTGCTACATTCCATAAATTTCAACAAATCCATTTACCCTATGAGTCTTCAGAGTCATAGAAAAATATATATTTAATTTTGTAAGAAAAGTGTCCAAACATTTTCAAAAGTGGTTGTGCCACTTTATATTCCCACCAGGAAACAGAGTTTGGGTTGCTTTAAGTCATCACTAACATTTTATGTGATTGAATTTAATGTTAGCCTTTTTAGCAAATTGTAATCATCTGTTACTGTGGTTTTGTTTCTTATTTCTTTGGTGATTTTTTTGCAAATAGTTTAAAACACTTATTGGTCATTTGTGTGCTTACTTTGTAAAGTGTCTGTTCAAAGATTTTACACATTTTAACTTGGGTCTTTTGAAATTGAGTTTGAAGACTTATTTACACATTGTGCATTCTAGTCTTGATTCAATTACATGATTTTGCAAATATTTCTTCTAGTTTGTAGTTTGATTAGTAATTTCCTAAATGATATGTTTTGATGATTAGCTTTAAAATTTGATGAAGTCTAATTGATTTTTAAGCACAATGTCACTAAGGGGTCGAGAGGTAAAAAATGTCACTTAACCAAAAAAAAAAACAAACAAACAAACAAAAAAAAACATGTTACCCACAGGACAAGAAGTAGCTCCAGGGATGAGACATCTTTGGGCTATTTTGTGATGTATTAAAATTACCAACTAAAATATTTATTCATAAGTATAAAAATAACATGGTGCATTTTATATTAGAGGAGGAATTGTGGAAACTCATATCTTTTAATAGTCATAGAGAAACTTACTAAGTAACTGTTGTCTTTATGTGTGTGTAAGTGTGTGATATGTTCAGCTGTACATGCATGTATGGAAACCAGAGGTTGGCATTGACTATATTCCTCTACTATGCTCCAAAATTGTGTTTTGACACAGGATCTTTGTCTTAGTTAGGGTTTTTATTGCTATGATAAAACACCATAACTATGCAACTTGGGGAGTAAAGGTTCTATTTTACCTTTGTAAACTATAGTCCCTAAATGGGAAGAAGTCAGAGCAGGAACCTGGAGGCAGGAGCTAATGCAGAGGTCATGAAGGAGTGCTGCTTATTGGCTTCCTCCTCATGCCTTACTCAGTCTGCTTTCTTATAGAACCAGGATCACCGGCCCAGGGATGATATCACACACAATAGGCTGGACCCTCCCACATCAATCATCAATAAAGAAAGGTTTGTAGTGATACATACCTTTAACCCTAGCACTTGGGGGACAGAGGCAGGTGAATCTCTATGCGTGTGAGGCCAGCCTGGTCTACAGAGTGAGTTCCAGGACAAAAAGGGCTGTTACACAGAGAAACCATGTCTTGAAAAACAAAGCAAAGAAGCCCCATAGGCTTGCCCCAGGCCAATGTGGTGAGGGAATTTTCTCAATTGAAGTTCTCTCTTCCAAAAAAGGCTTTAATTTGTGTCAAGTTGACATAAAACTAGACAGAACAATCTTTCATCCAACATGGGGCTTGCAATTTCAGGTAGACTGTCTGGTTTATGAGCCACTTGGAGATTTGACTGTCTCCGCCTCTACCTAGCTGTGGAGTTACTGGTGTGTGTCATTAAGTTGAACTTTTATGTGAATGCTAGTGTTATGAACTCTGGCTCTTATGTTTGCACAGCATTTTATCCACTGATTCATCTTTCCATGTCTTGCTTTCTAAATACAATCTTTTTTCTCTTTGCTGTTGTTAATATTTTGAAACAGGTTCTCTCTGTGTATCTCTGGCTGTCCTGGAACTTATTTTGTAGTCCAGGCCTGCATTGTCCTGTGTCATCTCTACAGTCCACATAATTATACATAATGATAGCCCTCAAAATCTTACTCCTCACAAGTAAAATATTTATCTTTTACCTGCCTTTATGCTATCTCAAAATCCTTTACTTTTGCTTAATAATTTCAGAGTTAGCTAGCCAGTTATAAATCCTGTTTTATGTTTGTTCAGATATCTGAACTGAGATAAGCCTTGCTTGTCACCTGTTTATTTAATTGCTTTTTCTGCTTGTTGAATAGAAAGGCATAGCTATACCTGGTCCTAAACATATAATTCTTCTATTTACTATGAACTGATGTTACAAAAAAAGAAGCAGAATGTTAATTTCACAACTTAATACCATTGTATTTTTGCTATATATTTATGTACATAGACTTCAGAATACTTTATGGATGTAAAATGTGAAAAAGCTACTTGTTGACTCAGTTGTAAAAAGATCATTAGGGAACCCAACCAAGATCATCCAAGGTAAGATAAAAACAGTTATAAAGGATTACTTTCTATTGCCATTTTCATTATTCTATAATGAATACTTAGAAAGACTATAATATACATTGGCTAACAATATATTACATTAAGAAGTATATTGAAAATTCAGTTATTTTCTAAGGCAAATAATGAGATTTGCAAATCTGTAAAATTATGCCACTCTTATTATTATTTAAAATATAACTACTTTTCTTTTTTTTTTTTACTTTATTTATTTATTTGCCTTGGTATTTGCCTGGAACTGGAACTGCAGACAGTTGTTAGCTGCCATGTGGGTGCTGGGAATCGAACCCGGGTCCTCTGGAAGAGCAGATGGTGCTCTTAACCGCTGAGCCATCTCTCCAGCCCCATTAAAATATAACTACTTTTCATTAGCTTGTCATTCCTGTTTTTAATATACTTATTGTTGATTTTAAGTGAATTTATATGTAATTTTAAAAATTCTCATCTTTTAAAAACAAAAGTTGTTTAGACACCTCTGTACTTTTATTATAGTATTGTAATAAAAATCTTGAAAGATACTAGATTAAATTATTTTATAAGATTTTTTTTTACATATCTAACATGTTTTTCAGCTATCTGACTTGAACAGAACAAAGCATAGCTTTGGGTCCATGAGTATAATATTGTCCCAGTAATAGCTTTTGTTGCATTGTCCATTGATTTTCAAATAGCTCAACATTACTACACAAAGGATAAGCCTTGGTTTCATCTGTTGGATTGTTGCTATACTTACAGTCTTTAAAAGGACTTGGAGTTGCTGGGTTCTGAACTCTTCCCCTGAGTTGCTCTCACTTTTTACCCTCCTCTGCTGTGTACTTGGCTGTTTCTCTACTTATCACTTATGGGCTTTGTGTTAGTTTACTTTTCCATTGTTGTGATAAACACTATAATCACAAGTGACTTACAAAAAATAATTTTTGCTTTGGTTCCAGATGGATAACATCCATCATGTTGAGGAAGTGTAGCAGGAGGCAACATGCATGGTGGCCAGAGCAGGAAGCTAACAGACTATATCTTCATGTGTAAGCAGAAAACAATGAGAGAAGAAACAGATGCAGACCCACAGCCAAACATTAGGTCGAGTTTGGGCATCCAGCAGATGGGGAGAAAGGATTGTAGGAACCAGAGTGGTCAAGGGCACTAGGAGAAAAGCCACAGAATCAACTAACCTGGGCTCATAGAAGCTCACAAAGACTGAACCAACAACCAGGGAGCCTGCATGGGACCCAGCCAGGCACTCTGCATGTATGTCATAGTTGTGTTGCTTGGTCCTTTTAACAGTGAGGATTGGGGCTGTCTTTGACTCCTTTACTTGCTTTTGTGATCCTACTTCCCATACTGGCTTACTTTGCCCAGCCTTAATGCACGAGAGAGGTGCCTAGCCTTACTGCATCTAGATAAGTCATATTTGCTAATACTCACCTGAGACCTGCCCTTTTCCAAACAAAAATGGAGGGGAGTTCTTTAGGGGGTGGGAACAGAGAGGTACTGGGGAGGAGGGACTGGACAGAAGGAGGGAGAGGAAAATGCAGTTGGGGTGTAAAATAAATGAATTTATTTTGTAAAAAGTGAAAAAGCTAGAAGTAGAGTGAAGTTATATCATCTCAAAACCTGCCCCCAGTGCCATGATTCTCCAGCAGGGTTATACCTCATAAACCTCCTCGAACAGTACCACCAGCTGAGAACCAAGTGTTTTAGTTACCAGAACCTATATAAAACACTTCTCTTTCAAACCACCACAGGATTCATGTTAGTTTACTAACGTTGAAGTAATAGTACTCTAATAGTAAATTATTTCCTAAATAGAGGACACATCTGAAGAGGAAACACATTATGGACACTCTGTCATCTTTAATGCTTGTCAGAATTAGCAGATTTGATATACACTCTCCAAAGAAAAGAGAATTACAGCCAGGAGTGGTGGTTTACACCTTTAATCCCGGCACTTGAGAGGCAGAGGCAGGAGACTCGTGTGTAATCAGGCCAGTCTGATCCACACAGTGAGTTCCAGGACAAACAGGACTATGTAGAAATATTCTGTCTTTACAATTAAAAAACAAACAAACAAACAAAAAACAAAACATGGGCTGGAGAGATGGTTCAGCGGTTAAGAGCAATGGTTATTCTTCCAAAGGTCATGAGTTCAATTCTCAACAACCATTTGGTGGCTCACAACCATCTGTAATGAGAGATATGGTGCCCTCTTCGGGCATGCTGGCAGAACACTAAATACATAGTAAATGAATCTGAGAGGATTGATAACTGAGGTTGATGGGGTGTATGATGTAAAATCACCAAACAATATATATATGTACATATATAAATAAATAAATACACTTAATGGTTGAAAAAGAAAAAAAAAACAAAAAGGAGCATTGTGTAGAAAAATATAGGAAGAGAATTTATTTGATTTCTTTTATACATAATCAAAAATATTTTATATCAAATATTCACAATTTTATGATTTAACAAATTAAATAATTTTGTGTATCTTATCTGTGATTTTATACATATTAAGTAGGCATCACTCATGTGGTTACCTATATTCAAGATCTTTGAAATGTAGTGAGATGTATTTATGCACATACAGAGCGCATAACAATGCTAAATGAATATGGATGCAAATAAGTTCAAAGAGATAGTATTATTGATTTCTCCCAGTATATTAGCATTCTCAGATTTTACCTAATCCTACAATGTTGTTCACTCATATAAAATGGTAAATTGATTGAAGTAATAAACATGTAATAATAATCAGACATGATCCCCACCTAGAGGTAGCACATTAAAATACAAACTTCAGTTTATAAAAAGAACAAAATGATAAAATGTCTTTGAATATCGCTAAGCGAAAATATATATAAAAATATTGAAAAATAGATGAAAGGGGTAATTTACAGAATTGATATAATGTTATTTATTGTTCTATGATATAACTGTCAAAAAAACAAATTATAGTAAACAATCAATCTAACACTTTAATTTATCTGTAAATTTATTTTAAAGCATCACTGTCAATACTGTTTAAATAGTCATTATTAAATATGCTTTGTAGTCCTCTAAATCCAATGAGGTAATAATCTACCTTATCTATATACTTTTACAATAGAAAATGACTACTTAAGAATATCTGCTATTGTTAGACAGGCAACCATTTGTTTATTTCAGACAATGGAGAAGATGGTGAAACAACTTTCCAGTGTACACTGTGCTTATTAACTTTGTAAACAAGACTAAAGAGAGAGGAAATACTATGCTAAGAGAACACTACCTTCACCTTGGCAAAACTCACTTCTCTGGGTTTTAGTACATTCATCACTTATACCTAGCTTTAAGAGACCTATGACGAGGGGATGGCAAAATACCTCAGTGGCTAGACATGTGTACTTCACGTGTTATTCCCTGCATCCATGCTCAGCAGTTGACGCTGATGTAATTTATTCTCCAGGGATCTGGATCCTTTGGCTTCTACAGGTACTTCTAGTCATCATATATTCCCCTCATACACATAGCTAAAAATAATAAGTCTTTAATATATATATTAACTAGAAACTAGTGGAGAGGTTATTAGGGGTATTGGGTGCAAGGGTAAAAAAAAAGGGAAATCGGTATGAACTGTTTTACACATGTGTAGAAATAGCCTAGTGTAAAACCAATTAATTTGTATTTAATATATACTGAAGAAAACTCTTAAGAAGCAGCATAGCAGCACCAAATCATTTATTTTTAAAAATCAACATAACAAAACTTACAAATTCAAACCTTTTTTATAAATAACTTTAAAGGAATCAGCAAAGGAATATGACTTGAAGAAATAAGATTATCAATATTTTAATAACAACAATTTTAAACGTATTCTGTAAAATACATATACCTGACAAAAATCTGTCAAATTCATGAAAAATTAAGTCATATACAGTTATTAAAGGAAATTCTGTATGTAGCCTATGATTGAATTTGAAAGTCACAGCCTCCAGTGGCTATCTCTTGCTGCTTCTTTTGTCCATCAAACACTAGACTTTATGAGAGCTTTATTAGGAATATACCCTCCAAATTCTAGACAACGTCATCACAAGCAATGTCAACATTTATTAGTATAAAATTTTATAAAATATACCACTCATAAATTGCAGAACTCTTCATTGCAAGTGCCTGTTAGGATATTATAAATACAATTGCCATTAAGGGTTCTATGTCTAGTTTATAATTAGTAATTGTTTCTGTTTTAGGATTATCTAAGTGACAAATACAAAGATGATACTATCAGAACCTTTATTTGTATCCTGGGGCACTGAGACAGAGATCTCACTCCTTACCAAAGAATTCTATTGCCATATGAAATGCTAGGAGAGTAGACGATGAATTTCTGAGTGTAGGAATTCCTTTAATCATCACTGTGAAGAAATAACTAACCAAAGGCAGCTGAGATGAGGAATATTCATTCCATTTCATGGTTTAAGGGAAGACATGCCCACAGATGACTCCATGGTGATGGGAGTATCAAATGACTTGTCCACATCTTAGTAACTAACCAAAAAGCAGAGGAAGGAACAGAAGCAGGGCTAAGTTGTGAACCTCAAAACATGTTTCCCTGAATAACCCACTTATTTCAATGAAGCCTCACCTCCTAAAGGATCCACAAGCTTCTAAAACAGCATAAAAAATTTGAGGCCAAATATTCAAATACATGGTCCTATAGGGGTTCTGTATATTCAAACAATAACATATCTCTGACACTCTTCCTGGTTATCTCATAAGGAAACTACGTTCAGTCCAACTTCAAAAACCCTAATAATTTTGTTGTTCTAATGGTATTTCAAAATCTAAAGTGTTTTCTTGGTGTCCTGCAATGTTTTATTTTATTATATTTTAAAAATCCATGTTAGAGGGCTGGAGAGATGACTCAGAAGTTAAGAGCACTGACTACTCTTCCAGAAGTCCTGAGTTCAATTCCCGGCAACCACATGGTTGCTCACAACCATCTGTAATGAGATCTGGTGTCCTCTTCTGGCCTACAGCCAGACATACAGGCAGAGCACTATATATATAAAATAAATAAATAAAACTTTTAAAAAAATAAAAATCCAGGTTATATACGTCTACTATACAATGCCCCAGAGAAACAATTATTCTTCCAAGATGAAATACAGAAGAGTAATAACAGATCAATTAACATTGAAAAACTGGTAACAGGGCAAACAGCAAATCATGCAGCTCCTTGCCTAGAATCTGGGCTTTGTAATGGCATCATCCAGGCTTCAACAGGTTTGGGTAGCCCTACCATAAGAGCCCTGTTGGCTGTGACAACTATGGCCTCTCTTGGGCAAGCTCTACTCAGTGCTTGCAGCTTCTCTTGGTAAATGCTCCTCAGTTCTGCCACCTCCAATGTCTTGAAGCATCCACCGCTGCTTAGGCCTTTACCATAGCAACTTCATGCACAGATGGCTCAGGAGCTCCAAGGAAGGAATTAGACTCTGCTAGATGTCAACTGACCTTAATGAATTTCTCAAACCTCAGTGCAATTCTCTTTGTCTTCATCATCCTTGCATCCTACATGCTTGTGAACACCAAGTTCTGCCATCTCAATATGCAGCGTCACTTTTATGGATCACAACTGGAACAGGGTTTGTGGGCTTTTACAGCTCAACCTTGTGAAATATTCCTCTATGTGACAGTGCACCCATGAGGCTCTACTTTCTGGAAATTTTTTCAAGGATTTTCATTTCCAAATGAATTTATAATTTTGTACTCCTAGCTCCTACAATCAATGGCATTTTTCTCTCAAGATGCCATGCTGTATTGTGCAAGGTCTCCTTGTCTAACTCCATCTTTCTCTTGTGACAGAGTCTTACTATGTAGCTCTGGCTGCCATGGAACTCACAGAGATCTGCCTGCCTCTTCTTCCTGAGTACTGGGATTAAAGCCTTCCACCATTATGTCAGGCAGGTTTATTCTTCAAATGATCTCAGTCTCTTCAGTAATTCTAGCCACTTTGTGGTATACTAGCTTTTCTGCCATATCCATAACTTTTGCCTTGTTCATGTTCCTTCCTTTGACAAACGACACATTTATTACTGCTCTGCTTTTGTATTTGAATTCTTACTTTTTAAACATTACAAAATGAATAAGCAAAGCTATGGTATACTGTCTGAATATTGCATTGTTTTGAAATATTGTTGTCTTCCAAACAATTTACTCCTTACTTTTAAACTGAGTCTCACTCAAAGTTGCAAGACATGAGTGGAGTAATCAAGATGTTTTATCTAAGTATAAGAAATGACTTGTAGCCCAATTTCTCAGAGTCTTTTTTATTCTCTAGAAACATAATGGGCCTGGCCTTCACCGTCCACAATTCTATCAACATTCTATTTTTTCTGCACTTCTACTAGAGTCTCCCATCAAAACTATGCTTACAGCATTTTGAGATTTCTTTAGCTCTCCATTCCAAATTCTTCTACATTCCTCTCATGAATTAGTTCCAAAGGCCTGAAAACCACATGGTCAGGCTTGTCATAGCTATGCATTTTAGAACCCCAATACTCTATATTAGTTACTGTTCTTACTCACCACTGTAACCAGATACCTAACAAGAAGCAGTTTAAGGTAGTCTGGATTTATTCTGGGTCATATAGTAAAGGAAAACAGTCTATCTCAATAGGAAAGATATGGCTGGTCATTGGTAGTTCCATGGAGACAGGAGTACAAAGAAACGTATCTCAGTGGTCAACTAGGAGTCCCAAATCATTTGTTAACATATAATTTATTATCCTTCTTTTTTCCACAGTGTGTAAAGCATGATGATAGACAGTTTTCATGTTTATGTAATTGTTTATTTTAGGAAATATCAAAATGACTTTATTCTATAAGCATAGTAGAGAAATGATGCCTAAAAATATATTAAGACAAAAATCCTGCTTCAAGATTTAGAATAGCATTTATGCTCAATTTAATTTGCTCACTGAAGCCAGGAATTGGGAGAGTTAGCCTACAATTTCTTTTGCAGCAATTCTATTTGCCTAATCATAATATAATTCTGCTTGGAAACAAACATAGCAACCATAATTAAGCTTTACTTCTAACTTCTAATTGACTGTAAACCAATAACAGCATGTTTTCACAGAACAAGTTCCATAGAGTACACAGAGCATTCCATTCCTCTTGTCATTGAGTCACATGGGTTTCCTTCTTACTCTTACTGTGAAGCCAGTTTGATACTCATGTACCTTGCTTGCAGTTTCTCTTTTAGACTGACCTTTTCCCAAAGCATATTCCTAAGACGCTGCATGAATTTTGTTATTTCCTTTCCCACCTGGTTTACTAACCTTGAAATTATTAAGTGTATTCTGTTTCTTTTTTTCTTGCTCATGCAGGTGGTCAAGGATTAAAAACAAATTGCCACGGATTTAGCCATATGGGGGATAATTGAAATGTGTCCATACACACTACCCAAAGCCTATCCTGTAGTTGGTTGAACAAACAGTAAGAATCATTAGGAGAACACTGAGTGGCAGTTCCAGAATGTTATATTTGGTACTAAAAACACTGAATTCTGCTCCATACTCAGAAATTTATTATTTCTGCTATGTGAGACAAGTCTCCTAAGCTCAGTGAGCCTCAGTTCACTTACATAAAATTGAATAGATGAAGTAATGTAGACCTCACATCCGTTTGAGGATTCCTCTTGGCACTAGTGGCAATGGATACATTGAGAATGGTGTGTGTGTGTGTGTGTGTGTGTGTGTGTGTGTGTGTGTGTGTGCTAATAATGAGTTATTTTCTTAATAGTTGTTTATTTTCTCCTCTGAACATCATATAAGACAATACTTGTAATGAGTAGAGTTTTAAGTAATTCACGTTTATACATGATTAAAGCTTTAATGTAAAAGAAAGCAAGCAAAATAAAATCTTAAATGAATGTAAGAGGTACCCCTGTGTTTCATTAATCCCAGAGAATGCAAAACAGTAGTCAAATGCTATGGCAAAGATCCTGGAGCACTTTAAACACTCAGTAAAATGTCCTTGGGATTCTATAAACACTGTATTCATTTTCATCAAACTACCTTCATTATTTTTGAAGACCTGTGAGGCTGGAAAATTTTAATTTTCTTCTCCATAAAGTTATTAAAATCAGTAAAACCACACAGTTCTCAAATAACATGTTACTTCAAATTCTAGGATCAATTTTCTCCTCTTTCAAGCATGAAAGTTCTGTTTAAATTTGTTTGGTTAATGGATTTTTTTTCAATGCTGAAATCATTTCCTCATCTTCATAAAGCATTATGTCACAGTGGTTACCCAGCATGATAACTAATTAAAAATTACTAAGGATGTTTATGAAATTTCTTTATGGATATATAATAAATTTACAATTCAAGTTTCAAACTCAATAGGAAGATATAGGACAAATGATATAGTTTACTGATAGTAGAAGATGCATTATTTTATTACTGAATATAGTCAGTAGTGTGAAGACCTGTATATATGACATGAAGGTGGAACACTATAGCAATTGGCCATTTAACATTTGGAGCACTGCTTGCCACAGTTATCTAGTCATTTCAGATAAAAGCTTTTCCCTCTGAATTAGTGAAAAATTTCTCCATTTCTTCACTTGATATTGAAATCAGAAAATTGGTGTCTCTCAAATTCTAATTTACTTAAAATATGTGGTGGATGATGAATTAACACCTATTATGTTTGTTCCATGTGTATATTAAATTTCAGGATGACCACTCAAGTCTATCTGTCCAGTTATTGAATCAAGTGAACTATGTGATGCTTCTAATTGTGTGGGAAATTATAGTTTAGGTGGATTACCTTAAGATTAGGTTGAAAACTTGCTCAATTATTTATTCATTACAACTGTGATTAAACAGGGCTGAACTAAAATACTTCGGGTTAAAGTGCCCAGTTTTGCCACTGAAGAGCTATAGCATTGTAAATATTCTAAAGGGTCTCAGAGGACCCCAGTTTTCTCACCTGTAAATAAGTATATTGCACCAAATGCCTGCTGCTTTCCTCAGTGCTAAGAACCCCTCCACATTTAAAATGTAATCAAGTGAATTTATTCCAGAATTCATGAAACTTTAAATACCTTTGTGGTGTGTATTCTCATACTCATTTTATTCCTCAAAGCTGTTTAAAATAAGATGCCATAACCAATGAATGAAAATTCACACAGAATAAATATGTAAGCATAAAGAATTTAGTGACTTTTGGTGTTTTAATATATATAGTCATTTTTCCCTACTGTTTGGATACTTTAAGAATAATTGTCAATAAAAGCTATTAATTTCAAATTTACTCATCAGTGAAAACAAACAAGCCCACCCATAATTGTGCCTCATCAAACAAGTGGCTGAAAACATTTTAAAATTAGTTGCTGAGCATGAATAGAACATTGATTTTCTTTTATGCACATTTAAGCAAATGTGTTGTATGCATAATTAGCTATAAAGAGGTAAAAACTATTTGAGAATATTTAATTCTGTTAGCTTTTATCTTATGAAGATGTGAAGTTTCTGAATACATCTGTAATTTTAACAGAAACAACTCATTTCTTTTCCATTTTCCTGAATAAACATTTAGGAAATGTTCAAGTAAATAATATAAAAAAGCAAAATAATGTAATAGCTGTATAGGTTCCCTCTACAGTATGTATTGCAGTGAATAGACTTTATATAATTTTTAAAACAATTGATGCACATTATCAATAAACATATTGACATTTGACATTGAAGTATAGAAAAATGTTATTTACATTCACTTCACTTAATATCTAATTAAAAATTAGATACTAGTCTAATGAAGCACATAGGTTCTAAATACTAAACATTACAAATTTTTGATAAAAATTAAATTAAGGATGTTTTCTTTTTTAAAAAAAACTGTATTTATTTATTATTTATTTATTTATTTGCCTTGGTGTTTGCCTGGAACTGGAACTACAGACAGTTGTTAGCTGCCATGTGGGTGCTGGGAATCGAACCCGGGTCCTCTGGAAGAGTAGACGGTGCTCTTAACCGCTGAGCCATCTCTCCAGGCCCCTAAGGATGTTTTCAAAATGTTACAATTAAGTCACCTGTGTATTTCTCCCACAGGACCAACTCTGCATCTATTCACAGATAACTCTGTTGGTTAGAGCCTTGGAATTCAAGCAAGAAGTTGGAAAATTCCAGTGAAGCTCAAGATCTGACGGTATTGTTTAGGGAATGCAGACCAATATGGAGTTAGTAGACACACAAATTCCAAGGTTCAAATCCAGAACTAGTCTGCTCCCAGAAGCACTGGGCTATATCCTTGCCCTCCTTCTCACACACACAACCAATTTGCTAAGAGATGGAGGAGGAATGACACATCTTAATGCTTGGTAAACAGACTTAACCAGTCTGTGGAGATGAGTCTCAAAATTGGTCCAATAGTAACTTTATAAGCTTAACTCCCACCTCCCACCCCTTTACCCATAATCTCAGTTTGTTTATAGCAGAAAAACATGGATTTAAGTATCTGAACCACTGAATAAGCATTGTTTGCCTTTGTCCTACAGCAAGATTGGTGAAAGTACCCAGTGTTTTCTCCAGCTTCTGTACTGAAATCATCTGACATTTAGCCTAAAACAAAACAAAACAAAACAAAAAATTGGGAGAAATTATTATTGAAGCCTCTGTAATAAGTCGGGCATGGTGGTGCATGCCTTTAATCCTGATGCTCAGGAAACAGAAGCAAATGGAACTCTGTGAGTTTGAGGCCAGGCTGCTCTACATAAAGTTCCAGGTTAAGCAAGACTACATAGTGAGAGAATATGTATCAAACCAAACCAAAATAACAGCAAATAATAACAACAAAAACTTTGCCTCTTCATCCATGAGCCTCCGTCACAAGCTCTCCAGCTTCCCTTCAAACCACAGTAGATACCAAATGGTCCTTCCTGAGTCTTAACTTCAGCATCATTAGGGTGCACAACCAGAAAGTAATAGTAATAAACTTTTCAAAGATGCATCAGTCTTTGCTAAGTGGTCTGGTTTGCTGGTTGTATCCAATAGTAAATTTCAATTTCTGTTAATTTCTACTACAAACAAAAATGATAAAAGTTACAGGACACAGAACCAATATATATTACTATAAATACACAACTCATAAAGATAGAAAGACTATAAAGGGAAACAAAAGAACTGTTGAACAATCAATAAATCTTTAACAAAATATGAATAGCATGTATTTATCTATTTATTATTAAATAAAATGCATTAAAATCTCTAATCAAGATGGGTGGTTGTGGGCCACACCATTACTCCCAGCACTCAGAAGACAGAGGCAGGCAAATCTCTGTGAGTTTGAGGCCAGCCGTCTACAGAGTGATATCCAGGACAGCCAGGCCTACACAGAGAAACCCTGTCTCAAAGAACAAACAAACAAAGAAAATATCTCTAAGCAAAAGATTGATTATTTAAAAAGATTAAACAATAAGCTTCCTGCAAGTGACTTGCTTTGGCTTTAAATATACACAGAGAGAGTGACAGAATGAAAGGAAGTTATCCAAGGAAAATAAGAATCAAGAGAGAACTGTGAGACTGAGGAGAAAGGGAGAAGAGAAGGAGAGGGAAAAGGAATAATGATAATGATAAAAATAATAATACTTTTAAAAGTAGAAAATATTCAGGGCTGAAGAGATGGCTCAGTGTTTGGCTCAGTGTTTAAGAGCACTTGGTGCTCTTGCAGAGGACCTGGGTTCAATCTCTCACCTCCTCATCGTAGTTTACAGTCGTTAGTAACTCCAGTTTCAGGGAATCTCACCCCCTTTTCTGAGCTCCTCAAGTATTAGACACATATGTGATGTACATACACATGTGCAGCCAAAACATTCATAAATAAATAAGTCCTAAAAATTTAAACAATAAAGAAGTAGAAAATATACACATGGGAAAAGAAAAGATGAAATATTTCCAGGTCATATGTACATAGAAAACCTTAAAAAACAGGAAGAAGTCAATAAAGTTTCTTTGCACTATAAACAATAAAGTTTCTGAAATGGTAGTTTAAAAGTTATTTGTATTTACAACTGCATATGAAAATAAAATAGAAGTAAAAGTAAACAAAGAAAAATTTAGATCTATATACTGAATACTATCTTAATAAAAATTATAGATGACATTTATAAATGGAAAGATGTCTCACATTCTTTTTTATGTGCATCAATATTTTTGCCTGCTGTATATCTTAATGAAGATGTCAGATCCACCGGAACTTGAGTCAGACAGCTGTGAGCAACCAAGTGGGTGCTGAGAATTGAATGTGTGTCCTCTGGAAGAGTAGCCAAACTTTTAAACACTGAACCATCTCTCCTGTCCCAAATTTATTTATTTTGAGACAGAGTTTCCTTGTGTAGCCCTGGCTGTCCTGGAACTCACTGTGTAGACCAGGCTGGTCTTGAACTCAGAGATCTACCTCTTATGCTTCCCAGTACTGAGACTAAAGACATGCACCACTATACCCGTCAACATCACACATTCTTCTATTTGATTTAGTATTGTTACAACATTGCTACTACTTCCTCAAAATTGCTACTACTTCCTCAAAGATCCACATAATAAATATAATCGTTATGAAAAACCAAATGTCATTTTTATGATGATCAAAAATAATTCTTTTTTTAAAACTTTATTTATTTATTTATTTGCCTTGGTGTTTGCCTGGAACTGGAACTACAGACAGTTGTTAGCTGCCATGTGGGTGCTGGGAATCGAACCCGGGTCCTCTGGAAGAGTAGACGGTGCTCTTAACCGCTGAGCCATCTCTCCAGCCCCGATCAAAAATAATTCTAAAATATGTTTAAAACTACAAAACAAAAGTGAATGTAATCTTGAGCAAAAAGAAAGAGTGATACATCATATCACATGATTGAAAATATTGACTTAAAGGTGTAGTAGCCAGGTATCTTTACCCATGTCCTATAATCCCAACACTCAAGCAGTAAAAGCAGGACAGCCATGAATTCAAATATATCTGATTAACACAGTAATACCCATTGTCTCAAATGGGGAGTGGGCCTGGAAAATGAAATGTAATTGTACTAATACAAAAACAGACATGTTGCCCAGTGTGGTAGGATGTACCTGTGATTTCAGTGTGTGTTAGGAAGAGGCAGGAGGATTGTGATATAAAAGGATATCTAGACTACTGAGTGAGGCCCTTTCTAAACACGGTGGTTTATTTCCCTAAAACATTAAAATAAAGAAAAAAAAGTTGTCAATTTTTTGATTAATTTGAAATAAAGAAGGGAGAAAGCTTATAGATAAACCGGTATCTTTACATTCAGGTGATTTGGGAACAAACATTTATTAATTAATTAATTTTATTAATGCCTAGTAAACAAATTAAAATAATTAATTAAGCTTTTAGTGCACAGTCTGCTCAAAATGGGCTCACAGCATAAATACATACATATCCCTAAACATACATATCCCTAAAATCTTAGTTGCAGAAAGAAAATGTTTCCTAAATTTTTAAAGTTTTTTTTTTCTTTTTTGGTTTTTCAAGACAGGGTTTCTCTGTCCTGGCTGTCCTGGACCTGTACTGTAAAGTAGACTGGCCTTGAACTCCTAGATCTACACATCTCTTTCTCCCAGGTGCTGGGATCAAAGATGTGTGCCACCATGCCTGGCTTAAATTTAAAAAACAAAGCTATCATATTT
Organism: Sigmodon hispidus; assembly: GCA_004025045.1. NCBI lineage: Eukaryota > Metazoa > Chordata > Mammalia > Rodentia > Cricetidae > Sigmodon > Sigmodon hispidus. The sequence goes on from PVIH01011494.1 coordinate 32,903, forward strand.
TCTCTCAGTTGAGAGCCTAAATTTCTAGAGACATTTGTGCACATATTATGTATATAAGACATGAAAGTAAAATGGGACTCTGAGTAAGGAGAAATAAGCCTAAACAGATTTTTTTTTAACAATGTAGCATAGTGATACTATGTGTAGCACAGAAGTAAAAAAATAGTCTTTTGAATGATAAAACAGTAATTTAAAAATGACAAGTGTCCCATGTGATGGCACACAGCTTTTAAAGAGGCAAGCAGATCTCTGTGAGTTTCAGGCCAGTCTAGTCTACAGAGTAAGCTGCACAACAGCTAGGGCTACACAAGAGATCCAATTATCTCATAATTATAAGAACTGATATTATCAAAATTATGACAAGTTTTGTTGGATCTGTAGAAAAAGAACACTTGTATAATACTGACAGAATTTTAACTTAATGCTACCTAATATAGAAAACAGAATAGAAATTTTTGAGAAAATTAAAAAGAGTCACCATACAATCTAGTTAGGCTATGTCTAGGTGTATGTACAAATGTATCAAAATACATCTTCTGAAAAGCTATCTGCACTCCGTATTCATTGGAGTAGTAGTCATAACAATTAAGATATGTAAGCAATCTAGTTATTTATCATCAGTTGAATGGATTAAAAGGTTGTATATTTTATTATACTATATATGATATATACATATATACATGCTTAAAATATTACTTAGCTTTAAGGAAAGAGAAAATTTGTGGTAATATGTTGTGTATTTAATAAAAAAAATAACCTGAAATATCAGAGGATGAAGTTCAGGAAGTGGTGACCCACACCTTTATTCACATCATTCCAGAGGCAGAGATCAGTCTTTATCTCTGTGAGTTCAAGGACTAACAGAGACAAGTGGTGGTGGGACACAACTTTAATCCTAGCACTAAGGAAAGTTGGACCACGAAGTAAGATAGCTAGCTGGATACTGGGGAGTGGAAAGGGGAGAAAAAAATAAGGCAGAAGTTCTTTGCCTATGTGATCAGCCAGTCAGGATTCCAGGAAGGCAGGCCTGAAGAGTTGGCTGGTGAGAAGTGGTTTGTTTCTCTATCTCTCTGATATTGCAGCTTTCACCCAATATCTGGCTCTGGGTTTTTATTATAATACCAACTAGAATTAATGCAATAGAAATGTACCTTTACAGCAACATGAATGAACTTAGAGCACATTATATTGAATAAAGTAAGTTTGGCACTGACTGTGTAATCTAAAATAACTGAATTCCTTGAGGTATAAAATAGAATAGTGGTAATCAGAGGCTGGGAGATACATTAATTGGGGGAAAAGAAGGTGTTTGATATTGCTCTCCCTTCTACACTGAAGTCCTTTAGTCTTGAGTATATTAAGAACTCTGTGCACCATTAGCACCCCGAAAGCATTATATATATATATATATATATATATATATATATATATATATATATATATATAATCCACTAATGAATGAGTACATCCCCTGTTTCTCTTTCTGGGATTGTGATACCTCGCTCAGGAAGATATTCTCCAACTCCATCCATTTGCCTGCAAATTTTAGGATATCATTTTTTCTTACTGCTGAGTAGTACTCCACTGTGTAGATGTACCACAGTTTGTTAATCCATTCTTCAGTGGAGGGGCATCTAGGTTGTTTCCAGGTTCTTGCTATTATGAATAATGCTGTTATAAACATAGTTGAGCTAATGCTTTCGGGGTGCTAATGGTGCACAGAGTTCTTAATATACTCAAGACTAAAGGACTTCAGTGTAGAAGGGAGAGCAATATCAAACACCTTCTTTTCCCCCAATTAATGTATCTCCCAGCCTCTGATTACCACTATTCTATTTTATACCTCAAGGAATTCAGTTATTTTAGATTACACAGTCAGTGCCAAACTTACTTTATTCAATATAATGTGCTCTAAGTTCATTCATGTTGCTGTAAAGGTACATTTCTATTGCATTAATTCTAGTTGGTATTATAATAAAAACCCAGAGCCAGATATTGGGTGAAAGCTGCAATATCAGAGAGATAGAGAAACAAACCACTTCTCACCAGCCAACTCTTCAGGCCTGCCTTCCTGGAATCCTGACTGGCTGATCACATAGGCAAAGAACTTCTGCCTTATTTTTTTCTCCCCTTTCCACTCCCCAGTATCCAGCTAGCTATCTTACTTCGTGGTCCAACTTTCCTTAGTGCTAGGATTAAAGTTGTGTCCCACCACCACTTGTCTCTGTTAGTCCTTGAACTCACAGAGATAAAGACTGATCTCTGCCTCTGGAATGATGTGAATAAAGGTGTGGGTCACCACTTCCTGAACTTCATCCTCTGATATTTCAGGTTATTTTTTTTATTAAATACACAACATATTACCACAAATTTTCTCTTTCCTTAAAGCTAAGTAATATTTTAAGCATGTATATATGTATATATCATATATAGTATAATAAAATATACAACCTTTTAATCCATTCAACTGATGATAAATAACTAGATTGCTTACATATCTTAATTGTTATGACTACTACTCCAATGAATACGGAGTGCAGATAGCTTTTCAGAAGATGTATTTTGATACATTTGTACATACACCTAGACATAGCCTAACTAGATTGTATGGTGACTCTTTTTAATTTTCTCAAAAATTTCTATTCTGTTTTCTATATTAGGTAGCATTAAGTTAAAATTCTGTCAGTATTATACAAGTGTTCTTTTTCTACAGATCCAACAAAACTTGTCATAATTTTGATAATATCAGTTCTTATAATTATGAGATAATTGGATCTCTTGTGTAGCCCTAGCTGTTGTGCAGCTTACTCTGTAGACTAGACTGGCCTGAAACTCACAGAGATCTGCTTGCCTCTTTAAAAGCTGTGTGCCATCACATGGGACACTTGTCATTTTTAAATTACTGTTTTATCATTCAAAAGACTATTTTTTTACTTCTGTGCTACACATAGTATCACTATGCTACATTGTTAAAAAAAAATCTGTTTAGGCTTATTTCTCCTTACTCAGAGTCCCATTTTACTTTCATGTCTTATATACATAATATGTGCACAAATGTCTCTAGAAATTTAGGCTCTCAACTGAGAGAAAATATGATAGCTTTGTTTTTTAAATTTAAGCCAGGCATGGTGGCACACATCTTTGATCCCAGCACCTGGGAGAAAGAGATGTGTAGATCTAGGAGTTCAAGGCCAGTCTACTTTACAGTACAGGTCCAGGACAGCCAGGACAGAGAAACCCTGTCTTGAAAAACCAAAAAAGAAAAAAAAAACTTTAAAAATTTAGGAAACATTTTCTTTCTGCAACTAAGATTTTAGGGATATGTATGTTTAGGGATATGTATGTATTTATGCTGTGAGCCCATTTTGAGCAGACTGTGCACTAAAAGCTTAATTAATTATTTTAATTTGTTTACTAGGCATTAATAAAATTAATTAATTAATAAATGTTTGTTCCCAAATCACCTGAATGTAAAGATACCGGTTTATCTATAAGCTTTCTCCCTTCTTTATTTCAAATTAATCAAAAAATTGACAACTTTTTTTTCTTTATTTTAATGTTTTAGGGAAATAAACCACCGTGTTTAGAAAGGGCCTCACTCAGTAGTCTAGATATCCTTTTATATCACAATCCTCCTGCCTCTTCCTAACACACACTGAAATCACAGGTACATCCTACCACACTGGGCAACATGTCTGTTTTTGTATTAGTACAATTACATTTCATTTTCCAGGCCCACTCCCCATTTGAGACAATGGGTATTACTGTGTTAATCAGATATATTTGAATTCATGGCTGTCCTGCTTTTACTGCTTGAGTGTTGGGATTATAGGACATGGGTAAAGATACCTGGCTACTACACCTTTAAGTCAATATTTTCAATCATGTGATATGATGTATCACTCTTTCTTTTTGCTCAAGATTACATTCACTTTTGTTTTGTAGTTTTAAACATATTTTAGAATTATTTTTGATCGGGGCTGGAGAGATGGCTCAGCGGTTAAGAGCACCGTCTACTCTTCCAGAGGACCCGGGTTCGATTCCCAGCACCCACATGGCAGCTAACAACTGTCTGTAGTTCCAGTTCCAGGCAAACACCAAGGCAAATAAATAAATAAATAAAGTTTTAAAAAAAGAATTATTTTTGATCATCATAAAAATGACATTTGGTTTTTCATAACGATTATATTTATTATGTGGATCTTTGAGGAAGTAGTAGCAATTTTGAGGAAGTAGTAGCAATGTTGTAACAATACTAAATCAAATAGAAGAATGTGTGATGTTGACGGGTATAGTGGTGCATGTCTTTAGTCTCAGTACTGGGAAGCATAAGAGGTAGATCTCTGAGTTCAAGACCAGCCTGGTCTACACAGTGAGTTCCAGGACAGCCAGGGCTACACAAGGAAACTCTGTCTCAAAATAAATAAATTTGGGACAGGAGAGATGGTTCAGTGTTTAAAAGTTTGGCTACTCTTCCAGAGGACACACATTCAATTCTCAGCACCCACTTGGTTGCTCACAGCTGTCTGACTCAAGTTCCGGTGGATCTGACATCTTCATTAAGATATACAGCAGGCAAAAATATTGATGCACATAAAAAAGAATGTGAGACATCTTTCCATTTATAAATGTCATCTATAATTTTTATTAAGATAGTATTCAGTATATAGATCTAAATTTTTCTTTGTTTACTTTTACTTCTATTTTATTTTCATATGCAGTTGTAAATACAAATAACTTTTAAACTACCATTTCAGAAACTTTATTGTTTATAGTGCAAAGAAACTTTATTGACTTCTTCCTGTTTTTTAAGGTTTTCTATGTACATATGACCTGGAAATATTTCATCTTTTCTTTTCCCATGTGTATATTTTCTACTTCTTTATTGTTTAAATTTTTAGGACTTATTTATTTATGAATGTTTTGGCTGCACATGTGTATGTACATCACATATGTGTCTAATACTTGAGGAGCTCAGAAAAGGGGGTGAGATTCCCTGAAACTGGAGTTACTAACGACTGTAAACTACGATGAGGAGGTGAGAGATTGAACCCAGGTCCTCTGCAAGAGCACCAAGTGCTCTTAAACACTGAGCCAAACACTGAGCCATCTCTTCAGCCCTGAATATTTTCTACTTTTAAAAGTATTATTATTTTTATCATTATCATTATTCCTTTTCCCTCTCCTTCTCTTCTCCCTTTCTCCTCAGTCTCACAGTTCTCTCTTGATTCTTATTTTCCTTGGATAACTTCCTTTCATTCTGTCACTCTCTCTGTGTATATTTAAAGCCAAAGCAAGTCACTTGCAGGAAGCTTATTGTTTAATCTTTTTAAATAATCAATCTTTTGCTTAGAGATATTTTCTTTGTTTGTTTGTTCTTTGAGACAGGGTTTCTCTGTGTAGGCCTGGCTGTCCTGGATATCACTCTGTAGACGGCTGGCCTCAAACTCACAGAGATTTGCCTGCCTCTGTCTTCTGAGTGCTGGGAGTAATGGTGTGGCCCACAACCACCCATCTTGATTAGAGATTTTAATGCATTTTATTTAATAATAAATAGATAAATACATGCTATTCATATTTTGTTAAAGATTTATTGATTGTTCAACAGTTCTTTTGTTTCCCTTTATAGTCTTTCTATCTTTATGAGTTGTGTATTTATAGTAATATATATTGGTTCTGTGTCCTGTAACTTTTATCATTTTTGTTTGTAGTAGAAATTAACAGAAATTGAAATTTACTATTGGATACAACCAGCAAACCAGACCACTTAGCAAAGACTGATGCATCTTTGAAAAGTTTATTACTATTACTTTCTGGTTGTGCACCCTAATGATGCTGAAGTTAAGACTCAGGAAGGACCATTTGGTATCTACTGTGGTTTGAAGGGAAGCTGGAGAGCTTGTGACGGAGGCTCATGGATGAAGAGGCAAAGTTTTTGTTGTTATTATTTGCTGTTATTTTGGTTTGGTTTGATACATATTCTCTCACTATGTAGTCTTGCTTAACCTGGAACTTTATGTAGAGCAGCCTGGCCTCAAACTCACAGAGTTCCATTTGCTTCTGTTTCCTGAGCATCAGGATTAAAGGCATGCACCACCATGCCCGACTTATTACAGAGGCTTCAATAATAATTTCTCCCAATTTTTTGTTTTGTTTTGTTTTGTTTTAGGCTAAATGTCAGATGATTTCAGTACAGAAGCTGGAGAAAACACTGGGTACTTTCACCAATCTTGCTGTAGGACAAAGGCAAACAATGCTTATTCAGTGGTTCAGATACTTAAATCCATGTTTTTCTGCTATAAACAAACTGAGATTATGGGTAAAGGGGTGGGAGGTGGGAGTTAAGCTTATAAAGTTACTATTGGACCAATTTTGAGACTCATCTCCACAGACTGGTTAAGTCTGTTTACCAAGCATTAAGATGTGTCATTCCTCCTCCATCTCTTAGCAAATTGGTTGTGTGTGTGAGAAGGAGGGCAAGGATATAGCCCAGTGCTTCTGGGAGCAGACTAGTTCTGGATTTGAACCTTGGAATTTGTGTGTCTACTAACTCCATATTGGTCTGCATTCCCTAAACAATACCGTCAGATCTTGAGCTTCACTGGAATTTTCCAACTTCTTGCTTGAATTCCAAGGCTCTAACCAACAGAGTTATCTGTGAATAGATGCAGAGTTGGTCCTGTGGGAGAAATACACAGGTGACTTAATTGTAACATTTTGAAAACATCCTTAGGGGCCTGGAGAGATGGCTCAGCGGTTAAGAGCACCGTCTACTCTTCCAGAGGACCCGGGTTCGATTCCCAGCACCCACATGGCAGCTAACAACTGTCTGTAGTTCCAGTTCCAGGCAAACACCAAGGCAAATAAATAAATAAATAATAAATAAATACAGTTTTTTTTAAAAAAGAAAACATCCTTAATTTAATTTTTATCAAAAATTTGTAATGTTTAGTATTTAGAACCTATGTGCTTCATTAGACTAGTATCTAATTTTTAATTAGATATTAAGTGAAGTGAATGTAAATAACATTTTTCTATACTTCAATGTCAAATGTCAATATGTTTATTGATAATGTGCATCAATTGTTTTAAAAATTATATAAAGTCTATTCACTGCAATACATACTGTAGAGGGAACCTATACAGCTATTACATTATTTTGCTTTTTTATATTATTTACTTGAACATTTCCTAAATGTTTATTCAGGAAAATGGAAAAGAAATGAGTTGTTTCTGTTAAAATTACAGATGTATTCAGAAACTTCACATCTTCATAAGATAAAAGCTAACAGAATTAAATATTCTCAAATAGTTTTTACCTCTTTATAGCTAATTATGCATACAACACATTTGCTTAAATGTGCATAAAAGAAAATCAATGTTCTATTCATGCTCAGCAACTAATTTTAAAATGTTTTCAGCCACTTGTTTGATGAGGCACAATTATGGGTGGGCTTGTTTGTTTTCACTGATGAGTAAATTTGAAATTAATAGCTTTTATTGACAATTATTCTTAAAGTATCCAAACAGTAGGGAAAAATGACTATATATATTAAAACACCAAAAGTCACTAAATTCTTTATGCTTACATATTTATTCTGTGTGAATTTTCATTCATTGGTTATGGCATCTTATTTTAAACAGCTTTGAGGAATAAAATGAGTATGAGAATACACACCACAAAGGTATTTAAAGTTTCATGAATTCTGGAATAAATTCACTTGATTACATTTTAAATGTGGAGGGGTTCTTAGCACTGAGGAAAGCAGCAGGCATTTGGTGCAATATACTTATTTACAGGTGAGAAAACTGGGGTCCTCTGAGACCCTTTAGAATATTTACAATGCTATAGCTCTTCAGTGGCAAAACTGGGCACTTTAACCCGAAGTATTTTAGTTCAGCCCTGTTTAATCACAGTTGTAATGAATAAATAATTGAGCAAGTTTTCAACCTAATCTTAAGGTAATCCACCTAAACTATAATTTCCCACACAATTAGAAGCATCACATAGTTCACTTGATTCAATAACTGGACAGATAGACTTGAGTGGTCATCCTGAAATTTAATATACACATGGAACAAACATAATAGGTGTTAATTCATCATCCACCACATATTTTAAGTAAATTAGAATTTGAGAGACACCAATTTTCTGATTTCAATATCAAGTGAAGAAATGGAGAAATTTTTCACTAATTCAGAGGGAAAAGCTTTTATCTGAAATGACTAGATAACTGTGGCAAGCAGTGCTCCAAATGTTAAATGGCCAATTGCTATAGTGTTCCACCTTCATGTCATATATACAGGTCTTCACACTACTGACTATATTCAGTAATAAAATAATGCATCTTCTACTATCAGTAAACTATATCATTTGTCCTATATCTTCCTATTGAGTTTGAAACTTGAATTGTAAATTTATTATATATCCATAAAGAAATTTCATAAACATCCTTAGTAATTTTTAATTAGTTATCATGCTGGGTAACCACTGTGACATAATGCTTTATGAAGATGAGGAAATGATTTCAGCATTGAAAAAAAATCCATTAACCAAACAAATTTAAACAGAACTTTCATGCTTGAAAGAGGAGAAAATTGATCCTAGAATTTGAAGTAACATGTTATTTGAGAACTGTGTGGTTTTACTGATTTTAATAACTTTATGGAGAAGAAAATTAAAATTTTCCAGCCTCACAGGTCTTCAAAAATAATGAAGGTAGTTTGATGAAAATGAATACAGTGTTTATAGAATCCCAAGGACATTTTACTGAGTGTTTAAAGTGCTCCAGGATCTTTGCCATAGCATTTGACTACTGTTTTGCATTCTCTGGGATTAATGAAACACAGGGGTACCTCTTACATTCATTTAAGATTTTATTTTGCTTGCTTTCTTTTACATTAAAGCTTTAATCATGTATAAACGTGAATTACTTAAAACTCTACTCATTACAAGTATTGTCTTATATGATGTTCAGAGGAGAAAATAAACAACTATTAAGAAAATAACTCATTATTAGCACACACACACACACACACACACACACACACACACACACACACACCATTCTCAATGTATCCATTGCCACTAGTGCCAAGAGGAATCCTCAAACGGATGTGAGGTCTACATTACTTCATCTATTCAATTTTATGTAAGTGAACTGAGGCTCACTGAGCTTAGGAGACTTGTCTCACATAGCAGAAATAATAAATTTCTGAGTATGGAGCAGAATTCAGTGTTTTTAGTACCAAATATAACATTCTGGAACTGCCACTCAGTGTTCTCCTAATGATTCTTACTGTTTGTTCAACCAACTACAGGATAGGCTTTGGGTAGTGTGTATGGACACATTTCAATTATCCCCCATATGGCTAAATCCGTGGCAATTTGTTTTTAATCCTTGACCACCTGCATGAGCAAGAAAAAAAGAAACAGAATACACTTAATAATTTCAAGGTTAGTAAACCAGGTGGGAAAGGAAATAACAAAATTCATGCAGCGTCTTAGGAATATGCTTTGGGAAAAGGTCAGTCTAAAAGAGAAACTGCAAGCAAGGTACATGAGTATCAAACTGGCTTCACAGTAAGAGTAAGAAGGAAACCCATGTGACTCAATGACAAGAGGAATGGAATGCTCTGTGTACTCTATGGAACTTGTTCTGTGAAAACATGCTGTTATTGGTTTACAGTCAATTAGAAGTTAGAAGTAAAGCTTAATTATGGTTGCTATGTTTGTTTCCAAGCAGAATTATATTATGATTAGGCAAATAGAATTGCTGCAAAAGAAATTGTAGGCTAACTCTCCCAATTCCTGGCTTCAGTGAGCAAATTAAATTGAGCATAAATGCTATTCTAAATCTTGAAGCAGGATTTTTGTCTTAATATATTTTTAGGCATCATTTCTCTACTATGCTTATAGAATAAAGTCATTTTGATATTTCCTAAAATAAACAATTACATAAACATGAAAACTGTCTATCATCATGCTTTACACACTGTGGAAAAAAGAAGGATAATAAATTATATGTTAACAAATGATTTGGGACTCCTAGTTGACCACTGAGATACGTTTCTTTGTACTCCTGTCTCCATGGAACTACCAATGACCAGCCATATCTTTCCTATTGAGATAGACTGTTTTCCTTTACTATATGACCCAGAATAAATCCAGACTACCTTAAACTGCTTCTTGTTAGGTATCTGGTTACAGTGGTGAGTAAGAACAGTAACTAATATAGAGTATTGGGGTTCTAAAATGCATAGCTATGACAAGCCTGACCATGTGGTTTTCAGGCCTTTGGAACTAATTCATGAGAGGAATGTAGAAGAATTTGGAATGGAGAGCTAAAGAAATCTCAAAATGCTGTAAGCATAGTTTTGATGGGAGACTCTAGTAGAAGTGCAGAAAAAATAGAATGTTGATAGAATTGTGGACGGTGAAGGCCAGGCCCATTATGTTTCTAGAGAATAAAAAAGACTCTGAGAAATTGGGCTACAAGTCATTTCTTATACTTAGATAAAACATCTTGATTACTCCACTCATGTCTTGCAACTTTGAGTGAGACTCAGTTTAAAAGTAAGGAGTAAATTGTTTGGAAGACAACAATATTTCAAAACAATGCAATATTCAGACAGTATACCATAGCTTTGCTTATTCATTTTGTAATGTTTAAAAAGTAAGAATTCAAATACAAAAGCAGAGCAGTAATAAATGTGTCGTTTGTCAAAGGAAGGAACATGAACAAGGCAAAAGTTATGGATATGGCAGAAAAGCTAGTATACCACAAAGTGGCTAGAATTACTGAAGAGACTGAGATCATTTGAAGAATAAACCTGCCTGACATAATGGTGGAAGGCTTTAATCCCAGTACTCAGGAAGAAGAGGCAGGCAGATCTCTGTGAGTTCCATGGCAGCCAGAGCTACATAGTAAGACTCTGTCACAAGAGAAAGATGGAGTTAGACAAGGAGACCTTGCACAATACAGCATGGCATCTTGAGAGAAAAATGCCATTGATTGTAGGAGCTAGGAGTACAAAATTATAAATTCATTTGGAAATGAAAATCCTTGAAAAAATTTCCAGAAAGTAGAGCCTCATGGGTGCACTGTCACATAGAGGAATATTTCACAAGGTTGAGCTGTAAAAGCCCACAAACCCTGTTCCAGTTGTGATCCATAAAAGTGACGCTGCATATTGAGATGGCAGAACTTGGTGTTCACAAGCATGTAGGATGCAAGGATGATGAAGACAAAGAGAATTGCACTGAGGTTTGAGAAATTCATTAAGGTCAGTTGACATCTAGCAGAGTCTAATTCCTTCCTTGGAGCTCCTGAGCCATCTGTGCATGAAGTTGCTATGGTAAAGGCCTAAGCAGCGGTGGATGCTTCAAGACATTGGAGGTGGCAGAACTGAGGAGCATTTACCAAGAGAAGCTGCAAGCACTGAGTAGAGCTTGCCCAAGAGAGGCCATAGTTGTCACAGCCAACAGGGCTCTTATGGTAGGGCTACCCAAACCTGTTGAAGCCTGGATGATGCCATTACAAAGCCCAGATTCTAGGCAAGGAGCTGCATGATTTGCTGTTTGCCCTGTTACCAGTTTTTCAATGTTAATTGATCTGTTATTACTCTTCTGTATTTCATCTTGGAAGAATAATTGTTTCTCTGGGGCATTGTATAGTAGACGTATATAACCTGGATTTTTATTTTTTTAAAAGTTTTATTTATTTATTTTATATATATAGTGCTCTGCCTGTATGTCTGGCTGTAGGCCAGAAGAGGACACCAGATCTCATTACAGATGGTTGTGAGCAACCATGTGGTTGCCGGGAATTGAACTCAGGACTTCTGGAAGAGTAGTCAGTGCTCTTAACTTCTGAGTCATCTCTCCAGCCCTCTAACATGGATTTTTAAAATATAATAAAATAAAACATTGCAGGACACCAAGAAAACACTTTAGATTTTGAAATACCATTAGAACAACAAAATTATTAGGGTTTTTGAAGTTGGACTGAACGTAGTTTCCTTATGAGATAACCAGGAAGAGTGTCAGAGATATGTTATTGTTTGAATATACAGAACCCCTATAGGACCATGTATTTGAATATTTGGCCTCAAATTTTTTATGCTGTTTTAGAAGCTTGTGGATCCTTTAGGAGGTGAGGCTTCATTGAAATAAGTGGGTTATTCAGGGAAACATGTTTTGAGGTTCACAACTTAGCCCTGCTTCTGTTCCTTCCTCTGCTTTTTGGTTAGTTACTAAGATGTGGACAAGTCATTTGATACTCCCATCACCATGGAGTCATCTGTGGGCATGTCTTCCCTTAAACCATGAAATGGAATGAATATTCCTCATCTCAGCTGCCTTTGGTTAGTTATTTCTTCACAGTGATGATTAAAGGAATTCCTACACTCAGAAATTCATCGTCTACTCTCCTAGCATTTCATATGGCAATAGAATTCTTTGGTAAGGAGTGAGATCTCTGTCTCAGTGCCCCAGGATACAAATAAAGGTTCTGATAGTATCATCTTTGTATTTGTCACTTAGATAATCCTAAAACAGAAACAATTACTAATTATAAACTAGACATAGAACCCTTAATGGCAATTGTATTTATAATATCCTAACAGGCACTTGCAATGAAGAGTTCTGCAATTTATGAGTGGTATATTTTATAAAATTTTATACTAATAAATGTTGACATTGCTTGTGATGACGTTGTCTAGAATTTGGAGGGTATATTCCTAATAAAGCTCTCATAAAGTCTAGTGTTTGATGGACAAAAGAAGCAGCAAGAGATAGCCACTGGAGGCTGTGACTTTCAAATTCAATCATAGGCTACATACAGAATTTCCTTTAATAACTGTATATGACTTAATTTTTCATGAATTTGACAGATTTTTGTCAGGTATATGTATTTTACAGAATACGTTTAAAATTGTTGTTATTAAAATATTGATAATCTTATTTCTTCAAGTCATATTCCTTTGCTGATTCCTTTAAAGTTATTTATAAAAAAGGTTTGAATTTGTAAGTTTTGTTATGTTGATTTTTAAAAATAAATGATTTGGTGCTGCTATGCTGCTTCTTAAGAGTTTTCTTCAGTATATATTAAATACAAATTAATTGGTTTTACACTAGGCTATTTCTACACATGTGTAAAACAGTTCATACCGATTTCCCTTTTTTTTTACCCTTGCACCCAATACCCCTAATAACCTCTCCACTAGTTTCTAGTTAATATATATATTAAAGACTTATTATTTTTAGCTATGTGTATGAGGGGAATATATGATGACTAGAAGTACCTGTAGAAGCCAAAGGATCCAGATCCCTGGAGAATAAATTACATCAGCGTCAACTGCTGAGCATGGATGCAGGGAATAACACGTGAAGTACACATGTCTAGCCACTGAGGTATTTTGCCATCCCCTCGTCATAGGTCTCTTAAAGCTAGGTATAAGTGATGAATGTACTAAAACCCAGAGAAGTGAGTTTTGCCAAGGTGAAGGTAGTGTTCTCTTAGCATAGTATTTCCTCTCTCTTTAGTCTTGTTTACAAAGTTAATAAGCACAGTGTACACTGGAAAGTTGTTTCACCATCTTCTCCATTGTCTGAAATAAACAAATGGTTGCCTGTCTAACAATAGCAGATATTCTTAAGTAGTCATTTTCTATTGTAAAAGTATATAGATAAGGTAGATTATTACCTCATTGGATTTAGAGGACTACAAAGCATATTTAATAATGACTATTTAAACAGTATTGACAGTGATGCTTTAAAATAAATTTACAGATAAATTAAAGTGTTAGATTGATTGTTTACTATAATTTGTTTTTTTGACAGTTATATCATAGAACAATAAATAACATTATATCAATTCTGTAAATTACCCCTTTCATCTATTTTTCAATATTTTTATATATATTTTCGCTTAGCGATATTCAAAGACATTTTATCATTTTGTTCTTTTTATAAACTGAAGTTTGTATTTTAATGTGCTACCTCTAGGTGGGGATCATGTCTGATTATTATTACATGTTTATTACTTCAATCAATTTACCATTTTATATGAGTGAACAACATTGTAGGATTAGGTAAAATCTGAGAATGCTAATATACTGGGAGAAATCAATAATACTATCTCTTTGAACTTATTTGCATCCATATTCATTTAGCATTGTTATGCGCTCTGTATGTGCATAAATACATCTCACTACATTTCAAAGATCTTGAATATAGGTAACCACATGAGTGATGCCTACTTAATATGTATAAAATCACAGATAAGATACACAAAATTATTTAATTTGTTAAATCATAAAATTGTGAATATTTGATATAAAATATTTTTGATTATGTATAAAAGAAATCAAATAAATTCTCTTCCTATATTTTTCTACACAATGCTCCTTTTTGTTTTTTTTTTCTTTTTCAACCATTAAGTGTATTTATTTATTTATATATGTACATATATATATTGTTTGGTGATTTTACATCATACACCCCATCAACCTCAGTTATCAATCCTCTCAGATTCATTTACTATGTATTTAGTGTTCTGCCAGCATGCCCGAAGAGGGCACCATATCTCTCATTACAGATGGTTGTGAGCCACCAAATGGTTGTTGAGAATTGAACTCATGACCTTTGGAAGAATAACCATTGCTCTTAACCGCTGAACCATCTCTCCAGCCCATGTTTTGTTTTTTGTTTGTTTGTTTGTTTTTTAATTGTAAAGACAGAATATTTCTACATAGTCCTGTTTGTCCTGGAACTCACTGTGTGGATCAGACTGGCCTGATTACACACGAGTCTCCTGCCTCTGCCTCTCAAGTGCCGGGATTAAAGGTGTAAACCACCACTCCTGGCTGTAATTCTCTTTTCTTTGGAGAGTGTATATCAAATCTGCTAATTCTGACAAGCATTAAAGATGACAGAGTGTCCATAATGTGTTTCCTCTTCAGATGTGTCCTCTATTTAGGAAATAATTTACTATTAGAGTACTATTACTTCAACGTTAGTAAACTAACATGAATCCTGTGGTGGTTTGAAAGAGAAGTGTTTTATATAGGTTCTGGTAACTAAAACACTTGGTTCTCAGCTGGTGGTACTGTTCGAGGAGGTTTATGAGGTATAACCCTGCTGGAGAATCATGGCACTGGGGGCAGGTTTTGAGATGATATAACTTCACTCTACTTCTAGCTTTTTCACTTTTTACAAAATAAATTCATTTATTTTACACCCCAACTGCATTTTCCTCTCCCTCCTTCTGTCCAGTCCCTCCTCCCCAGTACCTCTCTGTTCCCACCCCCTAAAGAACTCCCCTCCATTTTTGTTTGGAAAAGGGCAGGTCTCAGGTGAGTATTAGCAAATATGACTTATCTAGATGCAGTAAGGCTAGGCACCTCTCTCGTGCATTAAGGCTGGGCAAAGTAAGCCAGTATGGGAAGTAGGATCACAAAAGCAAGTAAAGGAGTCAAAGACAGCCCCAATCCTCACTGTTAAAAGGACCAAGCAACACAACTATGACATACATGCAGAGTGCCTGGCTGGGTCCCATGCAGGCTCCCTGGTTGTTGGTTCAGTCTTTGTGAGCTTCTATGAGCCCAGGTTAGTTGATTCTGTGGCTTTTCTCCTAGTGCCCTTGACCACTCTGGTTCCTACAATCCTTTCTCCCCATCTGCTGGATGCCCAAACTCGACCTAATGTTTGGCTGTGGGTCTGCATCTGTTTCTTCTCTCATTGTTTTCTGCTTACACATGAAGATATAGTCTGTTAGCTTCCTGCTCTGGCCACCATGCATGTTGCCTCCTGCTACACTTCCTCAACATGATGGATGTTATCCATCTGGAACCAAAGCAAAAATTATTTTTTGTAAGTCACTTGTGATTATAGTGTTTATCACAACAATGGAAAAGTAAACTAACACAAAGCCCATAAGTGATAAGTAGAGAAACAGCCAAGTACACAGCAGAGGAGGGTAAAAAGTGAGAGCAACTCAGGGGAAGAGTTCAGAACCCAGCAACTCCAAGTCCTTTTAAAGACTGTAAGTATAGCAACAATCCAACAGATGAAACCAAGGCTTATCCTTTGTGTAGTAATGTTGAGCTATTTGAAAATCAATGGACAATGCAACAAAAGCTATTACTGGGACAATATTATACTCATGGACCCAAAGCTATGCTTTGTTCTGTTCAAGTCAGATAGCTGAAAAACATGTTAGATATGTAAAAAAAAATCTTATAAAATAATTTAATCTAGTATCTTTCAAGATTTTTATTACAATACTATAATAAAAGTACAGAGGTGTCTAAACAACTTTTGTTTTTAAAAGATGAGAATTTTTAAAATTACATATAAATTCACTTAAAATCAACAATAAGTATATTAAAAACAGGAATGACAAGCTAATGAAAAGTAGTTATATTTTAATGGGGCTGGAGAGATGGCTCAGCGGTTAAGAGCACCATCTGCTCTTCCAGAGGACCCGGGTTCGATTCCCAGCACCCACATGGCAGCTAACAACTGTCTGCAGTTCCAGTTCCAGGCAAATACCAAGGCAAATAAATAAATAAAGTAAAAAAAAAAAAGAAAAGTAGTTATATTTTAAATAATAATAAGAGTGGCATAATTTTACAGATTTGCAAATCTCATTATTTGCCTTAGAAAATAACTGAATTTTCAATATACTTCTTAATGTAATATATTGTTAGCCAATGTATATTATAGTCTTTCTAAGTATTCATTATAGAATAATGAAAATGGCAATAGAAAGTAATCCTTTATAACTGTTTTTATCTTACCTTGGATGATCTTGGTTGGGTTCCCTAATGATCTTTTTACAACTGAGTCAACAAGTAGCTTTTTCACATTTTACATCCATAAAGTATTCTGAAGTCTATGTACATAAATATATAGCAAAAATACAATGGTATTAAGTTGTGAAATTAACATTCTGCTTCTTTTTTTGTAACATCAGTTCATAGTAAATAGAAGAATTATATGTTTAGGACCAGGTATAGCTATGCCTTTCTATTCAACAAGCAGAAAAAGCAATTAAATAAACAGGTGACAAGCAAGGCTTATCTCAGTTCAGATATCTGAACAAACATAAAACAGGATTTATAACTGGCTAGCTAACTCTGAAATTATTAAGCAAAAGTAAAGGATTTTGAGATAGCATAAAGGCAGGTAAAAGATAAATATTTTACTTGTGAGGAGTAAGATTTTGAGGGCTATCATTATGTATAATTATGTGGACTGTAGAGATGACACAGGACAATGCAGGCCTGGACTACAAAATAAGTTCCAGGACAGCCAGAGATACACAGAGAGAACCTGTTTCAAAATATTAACAACAGCAAAGAGAAAAAAGATTGTATTTAGAAAGCAAGACATGGAAAGATGAATCAGTGGATAAAATGCTGTGCAAACATAAGAGCCAGAGTTCATAACACTAGCATTCACATAAAAGTTCAACTTAATGACACACACCAGTAACTCCACAGCTAGGTAGAGGCGGAGACAGTCAAATCTCCAAGTGGCTCATAAACCAGACAGTCTACCTGAAATTGCAAGCCCCATGTTGGATGAAAGATTGTTCTGTCTAGTTTTATGTCAACTTGACACAAATTAAAGCCTTTTTTGGAAGAGAGAACTTCAATTGAGAAAATTCCCTCACCACATTGGCCTGGGGCAAGCCTATGGGGCTTCTTTGCTTTGTTTTTCAAGACATGGTTTCTCTGTGTAACAGCCCTTTTTGTCCTGGAACTCACTCTGTAGACCAGGCTGGCCTCACACGCATAGAGATTCACCTGCCTCTGTCCCCCAAGTGCTAGGGTTAAAGGTATGTATCACTACAAACCTTTCTTTATTGATGATTGATGTGGGAGGGTCCAGCCTATTGTGTGTGATATCATCCCTGGGCCGGTGATCCTGGTTCTATAAGAAAGCAGACTGAGTAAGGCATGAGGAGGAAGCCAATAAGCAGCACTCCTTCATGACCTCTGCATTAGCTCCTGCCTCCAGGTTCCTGCTCTGACTTCTTCCCATTTAGGGACTATAGTTTACAAAGGTAAAATAGAACCTTTACTCCCCAAGTTGCATAGTTATGGTGTTTTATCATAGCAATAAAAACCCTAACTAAGACAAAGATCCTGTGTCAAAACACAATTTTGGAGCATAGTAGAGGAATATAGTCAATGCCAACCTCTGGTTTCCATACATGCATGTACAGCTGAACATATCACACACTTACACACACATAAAGACAACAGTTACTTAGTAAGTTTCTCTATGACTATTAAAAGATATGAGTTTCCACAATTCCTCCTCTAATATAAAATGCACCATGTTATTTTTATACTTATGAATAAATATTTTAGTTGGTAATTTTAATACATCACAAAATAGCCCAAAGATGTCTCATCCCTGGAGCTACTTCTTGTCCTGTGGGTAACATGTTTTTTTTTGTTTGTTTGTTTGTTTTTTTTTTTGGTTAAGTGACATTTTTTACCTCTCGACCCCTTAGTGACATTGTGCTTAAAAATCAATTAGACTTCATCAAATTTTAAAGCTAATCATCAAAACATATCATTTAGGAAATTACTAATCAAACTACAAACTAGAAGAAATATTTGCAAAATCATGTAATTGAATCAAGACTAGAATGCACAATGTGTAAATAAGTCTTCAAACTCAATTTCAAAAGACCCAAGTTAAAATGTGTAAAATCTTTGAACAGACACTTTACAAAGTAAGCACACAAATGACCAATAAGTGTTTTAAACTATTTGCAAAAAAATCACCAAAGAAATAAGAAACAAAACCACAGTAACAGATGATTACAATTTGCTAAAAAGGCTAACATTAAATTCAATCACATAAAATGTTAGTGATGACTTAAAGCAACCCAAACTCTGTTTCCTGGTGGGAATATAAAGTGGCACAACCACTTTTGAAAATGTTTGGACACTTTTCTTACAAAATTAAATATATATTTTTCTATGACTCTGAAGACTCATAGGGTAAATGGATTTGTTGAAATTTATGGAATGTAGCACCCAATATATTTTATTTTTCAAATCACAGGCAAAATTTGAGGTCTCGGTTATGTGATTGATATAATTCTTAGGAAAAATGAAATAAAAGCCTCTTTAATAGGCAAAGTTCCATGCACTTAGTTGTATTTAAGAAAGAGTTATAATACAGGTGAACCTGTCCACTCAATTCCTTTAAACATATGCATTAAAGTCAGATGAAGAACTCAAAGTCAAAGCACAAGAGATCCAGTACAAGGGAGATTCTTGATTGCTAATTGGAAGGCCACAAGTATGAATAGGGACACATGGTAAACAATATAAGTGATCTTTAGAAGCTGAGAATAGCCCTTGGTTTATAGGTAGTAAGAAATCAGGTACTTTATGTCAATAGTTACAAGGAACTAAATTAAGCCCATACCATGAACAGATCAGTAAATTTTCCCCAAAAATTTCTGGATGAGAATTAAGTCTGCCTGGTCCCTTGTTTTAAGCTGGTGATTAGTTTGATTCCAGCTATGTCATGGGTGAGATGTAGTAAATGAGTGTTCCTTAAAATCTCCAAGATGGTATTGTTTATAGCCAGCAATGGAAATTTAATAATCCTCAAAAGAAAAAATAATACTAAGGAATTTTTGTATTATAGTTGTGAATGCTGGAGTGTTTGAAAACTAGTATAACTGTTATTTAAAACTTACTTTGAAATTCATCAAAACAACTTGAATTGGTGGGTGAATAAAAGAAAAATAGATCCATATTTAATAAAGCATATATATTATAATGCTATTTTCTGAACTTAAGTGATGATTATATGGCCTTTCACTGCATTTAGTTCTATTTCCAGATATTTAAAAACATTCACAGTAAAATGTGAGAAACAATGAAATGACCAATTCTAGGCTTTCTGAGGCTACAGATATCTTACATGTTTATTTATTGTATTTAATCTTCCAAAAGATAATTTACAGAAGAAATAGAAGGCACATGAATGCTGTTGGCTTTGTCTGTTTTTCATAGCTTCCTTTATTATTTTGGTGGACTTGTGAGAATCATCTAAACAGAAAAGTGAAAGTGATCTCTTATCTATCTCTCTCTTAAAACTACTCTCCAAACCTCTTCCATACTGTGATTCTTTTATCAGTCCTCATTGAAAAGAGCAACTTTAGTCTCATGAAAGAGGCCAGAGAAATAGGAAGATTCCAGAAGCTGAATGTCCAAAGGACTGAATTTTTTCCAAGCCAGTTGATAGTCATCCAAACTGTTTCAGAAATCAGTCAAGAACTGTGAATAAGCAGTATTCAACATAGTAAAGGGATACCTATCACTTTCTTTTTCCACAAAGAAACAAAGCAACAACATAACTACATATTTAGTTAATAACCATGGGATATAGTTAATATTAGCAAGAAATTTTTAAGATTCAGAGACCCAGAACAGCACAAAATGACACACAGCATCCAGCATTTGACACCATGAATCTATAGGTAGAAGGAATGGGTGGTTCCCTTTTGAAGGCAGGAAGGGTGAAAAACAGATTCCTAGCAAGCTATGGTAGTACGCAATCTGCCCATTGTAATTCCCGTAAAGTTTCACACACCCTGCAGGTTTAAAGAACACTTAGATAAGTAGCCAGCCTGCTTATCTGCATGGTGGTCCTTTTTTGGAAAAAGGTAATCACATCATCTCCAGTGAACTCCCTTAGGTACTGGAACCTGGAGCCATCTTGAGATATTATCTATCGTCAGGTTTTGACTTCAATAGAATGAAGCAAACCTTGAATTTTCCCATCTCTGAAGCATCAGAGACATTCCACAGGCTTAGCATGCAAGTGCCTTGAAAAACCAGCTCAGCTTTAGGAGAGTGACTGTAACCTAAGCTACCTGGGTGCCTTGCACTAGAGGGTACAAGTGTTGTCACATGGGTGGAAATGAATGCAGTCACAAGGCATAATCAGGAAATAAGGGTATTTGTCCCCCAAAATCAAGGGCATAATCCACCCTATGTCAACTCATACCAGTCTGAGGAGTGAAAATACTCTTCCTGCCTCTGCCATTCCCAGGCTCATGTTACCAACAAGGAAGTGAGGGAGCACCATGACTCCAGCTGATGTTTCGCCTTCAGGGACATGAGAGAGTCTTGCATAACTCCACGGCTCTGGATGCCATTCTGGCTCCTGGCTCAGAAGTATATAAGCGATAAAGAAATGATAGAGGAGCCACACACAACTGTTCCCAGCCACAGATAGCCAAAAAGGGCTAACAGGACCTTCCTGATGTCATATAGTACCAGCAACAGTGCACCGACATTTGCTGTGATAAAGCTGGTATCTCATCTGTGGTATTCAAAGTGCTGCAACACACTCATACCTACACTTTGTCTATGGCCTATTAAATTTGAGAAGCACATATTTTTTGCTTCAGTTCTTACACTGATCCTATAATACTACATATGAACCCAGATGACTGACTTGGGAACAAGTACTAAATTACTTGTTTAAAGTTTAAAGTTTTTGTTTAACTAAAGTTTCTTCACCGCTTTAGGAGTTCCATTGTGAGAGGAACTAAGTAATAGCAGTTAGTATAAACATTTCCTGAGGAATGTCCCATTGCCTGGTAGGGGCCTCTAACTTCACCATAAGAATACCACAAGGATCAAATCTCACACTGTTGTTATTTATCTGAACTACTAGAATGTTCTCTCTCGCATAGTCCATAGAGATAATGGGCCTGTACAATTTTGCCATGATATTCTCTATGAGAAAAAGTTATTCACCACAGGCAGAAAAGGCACTACAATACTTATCTGGAAGCAAACCCAGCATTTCATGACACACTGACAGCCCAAGACTCAGCTTTCTTATTCTTACATTTAATTGGAAGCTTTCACAGTTCCAGAAGTTTAGTACATTATCATCATGGCAGGGAGCACTGTGTCATGAACTGTGCTGGAGAAGTAACTGATAGCTACATCCTGATCTGCTAACTGACAGAGAGATTCTGGACCTGGGCTTTTTAAACTTCAAAGACTACAGTGATACACTTCCTCCAATAAGGTTATACCATCTAATCCTTTTGAAATAGTGTCACTCTCTGTCTGACGACATATGGGGGCCATTTTTACATATATGTGTGTATGTATGTATGCATGTATGTATGAATGGAAAATGAGCCACTTGGACTGACAATGTTCCCCACAAAACCCACAGACTAGCAAAACCATAGTAACAGACATAAGAAACCTTCTTTTGGAGTGTTGGTCAGGGTAATCCAATTGTCTTCTAAAACATATACCTCTCAGAGATGAAGAGTGGTACTCCATTGCTTAAGACATCAAACATTTATGTCACAGTTTCTTGATAACTTGAGCTAGCTCTGACCTGAATGCCTCTTTCCTGTAGTCTATGATTAATGGTTCCAGAAAATACTGTGCAAGCTACCAAGGAAGTGTGACAATTACTAGCATGGTAAGATGCATATAAAGGTACAAGAACTGTCATTCCCATGTTGGGTGTCCACTACAGCTGACCTACTCAAGAGGAAACAAATAATGCCTACTACTAGAGTCTTAGCCAGCTTCTTAGAGTTAGTGAAGTCATGGAATTAAGAAAAGAATCTACTATGGCCACTTTGATAGACAAGCATAATGCCTTTTTACAGTCAAAGTCTTATTCTTATATCCACAGATATAAGGAGTAGCTACCACACTTCATCTACGAAGTGTTGTTATTACAGCAAATAGAGACGATCACAGAAAATCACAACTGGATTCAGTGCAGAGATCACTGTATGGTAGAGAGCCCACACCAATGTATACATCTACATCGCAGCTCCTGCATCTTTTGCTTGGGAAATATAAGAGAAGGGGGCCAGAAGATTGTGAGGGCCAGAATATCAGAATGATGAGACACATCTTTCCCCCTAGACACATCTTAAATAAAAGCCTATTACTAACAATCACACTCCATTCACTTAGGTAGTAACGATAACTCATCAACTAAATGAAGAAATTTCAATGTACATGACTAGTTTAGTAAATAGAAAAAAATAATGTGCTACCTTCAAAGGAACACGATCCTCTAGTGATTGATCCCAAAGAACTTGATATGGATGACATGTCTGCCACAATTTTAAAGAACTATTATAATATATATATCCATATAAAATTAGGAAAACAATGAAAATATAAATAAAAAAACCATCAAAAATAATGTGAAGAACAAATCCAAAATTTCAGAAATGAAGCAGTTAATAAGTCAAACAAAAATGGAGTTGAAAGCTTCAGCAACATACTACAATCTGAACTGCAAGAAGTAGGATCTGAACTTAAAGACAGATACATTAAAACAGTGTGTGTTTGTGTGTGTGTGTGTGTGTGTGTGAGAGAGAGAGAGAGAGAGAGAGACAGACAGACAGACAGACAGACAGACAGAGACAGAGACAGAGATTATAGGGACAATATTAAATAAACAACCTTTCGCTGTTTCAGAATACCTGAAGGTCATGATAAAAGATTCCTAGGGAGAACAGCAATGCTGTAAAGCCTACAAATCCCATCAATGACCAGCATGGCAAAATATCTCCAAAGTGGCACTTATACCTTGAAAGTAACCAAAAGTTACCTCATTGGACTGCAGGCCTGCTCAGTTACATATCTGATATAGTAAACATAGCCAATTACACATAGCTGGTGAGGTCATGGACCCTAGCAGACATCTTACGACTGACATGGTCTGTTTTTATTGTTTTTTGAAAATCAGTATCAAATTAAAAAAGCAAAATATTCAGAATAGATCACAAAGAAACCCATACAGTACTAAAACTTCTCTTTTCTCTATAATACATGAAACATAAAAAATAAAATCTAAAGCTTCTCAAGCCAGGTTGGGCTCTGCTACAGATAAAGAAAGCACAGTAGGTCACAGCTAATGCCCACGGATGCACTATGGCCACCAGAAAATTCTGATAAACAACCCTTCTACAGACAAACCATAAGTTTTGTTTTGTTTTGTGTGTGTGTGTGTGTGTGTGTGTGTGTGTGTGTGTGTTTTAAATCACTTTATTTACCCATCATCTTTCAATGAAAAAAGAATATATTTATGCAAAGTCAACTAATAAGTGAGTACATCCCCTGCTTATCTTTCTGGGTTTGTGATGCTTTGCTCAAGAGGATATTCTCAAAATCCATCCATTTGACTGCAAATTTTAGGATATCATTTTTTCTTAATGCTGAATAGTATTCCATTGTGTAGATGTACCACAGTTTGTTAATCCATTCCTCAGTTAAGGGGCATCTAGGTTGTTTCCAGGTTCTTGTTATTACAAATAATGCTGCTATGAACATAGCTGAGCTAATGCTTTTGGAGTGTGAATGTGTATCGTCATGGTAAATGCCCAATAGTGATATTGCTGGATACTTGTGGAGAATGATTCCCAGTTGTCTGAGAAATCTCCATACTGCACTCCAGAGTGGCTGAACAAGTTTACACTCCCACCAACAATGGAGGAGTGTTCTCCTTGCTTCACTCTCCAGCATAGGCTGTCATTTGTGTTATTGATCTTAGCCATTCTGACAGGTGTAAGGTGATATCTCAAAATTGTTTTGATATACATTTCTCTGATGGCTGAAGTTGTTGAGCATTTTTTCAAGTGTCCTTCAGTCATTTGTAACTCTTCTGCTGAGAATTCCCTTTTTAGTTCTGAATCCAATGTTTTGATTGTTTATTCAAGGTTTTGGACTCAAGATTCTTGAGTTGTCTATATATTTTAGAGATCAGTCCTATCATTTGTAGGGTTGTTGAAAATCTTTTCACATTCTGTAGGCTGTCATTTTGTCTGATTGACTGTGTGCTTGGCTTTACAGAAGCTTCTCTGTTAAAGGAGGTCCCACTTATTGATTGTTCTTCTTAGTGTTTTTACCACTGGTGTTATGTTTAGGAAGTGGTCACCTGTGCCAATGTGTTGGAGGGTATTTCCCACCTTCTTTTCTATCAAGTTCAGCATAGATGGTTTTACACTGAGGTCTTGGAACTACTTGGATTTGAGTTTTGTGCAGAGTGATAGGCTTGGATCTATTTGCATTTTTCTACAAACTGCCATGGAGGTATGCCAAAACAATTTGTTGAAGATACTTTCTTTTTTCCATTGAATATTTTTGACCTCTTTGTCAAAAATCAGGTGTTCATAGGTGTGTGGGTTAATATCTGGGTCTTCAATTCGATTCCATTGATTCACAAGTCTGTTTTTATACAGTACCAGGCTGTTTTTAATACTGTAGCTGTATAGTATAACTTGTAGTCAGGGATGGTGATGCCTCCTGAGGTTCTTTTGTTGAGCAAAACTGTTTTGGCAATCCTCGCTTTCCTATCATTCCAAAGATATTGTGTATTGCTCTTTTAAGGTCTGTAAAAAAAAATGTGATGGGATTTTGATGGGCAGTGCATTGAATCTGTAGATTGCCTTTTGTAGAATTGCCATTTTTAGTATGTTGATCCTACCAATCCAGGAACATGGGAGAGCTTTCCATTTTCTGATATCCTCTTCAATTTCTTTCTTCAGTGATTTAAAATTTTTGTCAAATAGGTCTGTTACTTCTTTGGTTATAGTTACTCCAAGGTACTTAATGCTATTTGCAGCTATTATAAAGGGAGATGTTTCCCTTATTTCTTTTTTAGCCTATTTGTCTTTAGTGTATAGGAGAACTACTGATTTTTTTTTTTTAGTTAATCTTGTATACTACTACATTGCTGAAGGAGTTTATCAGCTGTAGAAATTCCCTGGTAGAATTTTGTGGATCAGTTAGGTATACAATCATAACATCTAAAAATATAGATAGTTTTACTATTTTTCCCAATTTGTATCACCTTAATCTCCTTTCGTTCTCTTATTGCTTTGGCTAAAACTTTGAGAGCTATGTTGGTTTAATAGTTATGGGGAGAGAGGACAATCTTGTCTCATTCCTCATTTTAGTGGGATTGCTTTGAATTTTTCTCCATTTAGTTTGATGTTGGCTGTCAGCTTTTTGTAAATTGCCTTTACTATATTTAGGTATTTTCTCTGTATTCCTGTTCTCTCCAGGACTTTTGTCATAAAGGAGTGTTGGACTTTGTCAAAG
This sequence comes from Sigmodon hispidus, assembly GCA_004025045.1. Lineage (NCBI taxonomy): Eukaryota > Metazoa > Chordata > Mammalia > Rodentia > Cricetidae > Sigmodon > Sigmodon hispidus. The sequence goes on from PVIH01011494.1 coordinate 59,051, forward strand.
GCTTTTTCAGCATCTAAGAAGATGATCATACGGTTTTTTTCCTTCAATTTGTTTATATGATGGATGAGATTTATAGTTTTTTATATGTTTAACCATCCCTGGATTTCAGGAATGAAGGCTACTTGATCGTGATGGATAACTTTTTAAATATGTTGTTGTAATTAGTTTGCCAGAATTTTGTTGAGTATTTTTGCATCAATCTTCATGAAAGAGATTGGTCTATAAATCTCTTTCTTTGTTGCATCTTTGAGTGGCTTGGGTATCAGGGTAATTGTGGCCTCATAAAAAGAGTATGGCAATATTCCTTCAGTTTCCACTGCATGGAACAGTTTGTTGAGTATTGGTATTAGTTCTTCTTTGAATGTCTGGTAGAATTCTGCAATAAAATCATCTGGACCTGGGATTTTTTTATTTGGGAGACTTTTAGTAATAGCTTCAATTTCTCTTGGTGTTACAGGTCTGTTTAGGTCTTTAATCTGTTCTTGATTTAATTTTGGTAACTGGTACTTGTCCAGAAAGTTGTCCATTTCTTTTAGGTTTTCCATTTTAGTACAAATTTTCAAAGTATGACCTGATAATTCTCTGAATTTCCTGGGGGTCTGTTGCTATGTTCCCCTTTTCATTTCTGATTCTGTTAATTTGAATACACTCTGTCTTTTGGTTAGTTTGGGTAAGGGTTTGTCTATGTTGTTGACTTTCTCAAAGAACCAACTTTTTGATTAATTGATTTTTTGTATTGTTCTCTTTTTTTTTATTGTACTGATTTCAGTCCTAAGTTTGATTATTTCCTGCTGTCTACTCCTTCTTTGTGAGTTTGCTTCAAATTGTTCTAAAGCCTTCAGTTGAGTTGTTATGTCTCTTGTGTGAGCTTTCCCTTGGTTTTTTATATAGACATCTAGTGTTATGAATTTTCCTTTTAACACTGCTTTCATTGTGTCCCATAAGTTAGGGTATGTTGTGGATTCATTTTCATTAAATTCTAGAAAGTCTTTGATTTCCTTCTTAACTTCTTCCCTGACCCAGAGGTGGTTCAATGCAGAGATATTTAGTTTCCATGAGTTTGTAAGCTTTCTGTGATTATTGTTGTTGTTGAATTCTAACTTTAGGCCATTTTTTGTTTCTATTAATATTTGTCTTATGACCAAGTATGTGGTCAATTTTAGAGAAAGTTTCATGAGGTGCTGAGAAATATGTATATTCCTGTGTGTTCAGATGAAAACTTCTGTAAATATCTATTAAATCCATTTGCATCATAACCTCTGTTAGACTCCTTATTTCTCTGTTGAGTCTCAGTCTGGTTGACCTATCCAGGGATGAAAGTCGGGTATTGAAGTCTCTCACTATTAGAGTGTGAGAATTGATGTAGGATTTGAGCTTTAGCGGTGCTTCTTTTACATAGGTAGGCGCCCTTATTTTAGGGGCATAAATATTCAGGATTGAAATCTCATCTTGATCGATTTTTCCTGAGATGAATAAATAATGTCTTTCCTGGTCTCTTTTGATTGATTTTAGCTTGAAGTCTACTTTGTTGAGTATTAATATAGCAACACCAGCTTGTTTCTTGGAGTCATTTGATTGAAAAGTCTTTTCTCATCCCTTTACTATGAGCCTGTGTTTGTCTTTGGAGTTGAGGTGTGGTTTTTTTTTTTTTTTTTAATGCAGCAGAAGGTTGGCTTTTTTTGTATCCATCGTGTTAAGGTATGTCTTTTTATAGGTGAATTAAGATCATTGATGTGAAGGGATATTAACGACCACTGATTGTTACTTCCTGTTATTTTTGGTGATAGTTTGTGTGTATTCCTTTTCTTAGGGTTTTTCTTCTGTAGGATTATTGATTGTGGTTTCATGCGTGTATCTGGGTTCCTTAGGTTGGAGTTTTCCCTCAGGTGCTTTCTGTAGTGCTCGATTTGTGGATAGGCATTGTTTCAAGTTGTCTTTGTTGTGAAATATCTTGCTTACTCCCCTTATGATGATTAATAATTTTGCTGGGTATAGTAGTCTGGGTTAGCAGACATGCTTGTTTAATGTCTGTATAACTTCTGACCAGGACCTTCTTGCTTTCATTGTTTCCATTCAATATTCTGGCGTTATTCTGATGAGTCTGCCTTTATAGGTCAGTTGACCCTTTTCTTTACAGCTCTTAATATTTTTTCTTTGTTCTATATGTTTTATTGCTTAATTATTACATGGTAAGCAGACTTTTTGGGGGGTCTAATCTATTTGGTGTTCTGTAAGCTTCTTGTATCTTTATAGGCATTTCCTTTTTTAGGTTGGAAAAATTTTCCTCTATGATTTTATTGACTACATTATCTGTGTCTTTGAGCTGGTATTCTTTTACTTCTATTCCTATTATTCTGAGGTTTGGTCTTTTCTTTGTGTCCCAAATTTCCTGAATGTTTTGTGTTATGGCTTTTTTGGTTTTGGTTTTTTCATTGAGTGATTTATCTATTTTCACTATTGAGTCTTTCACTCCAGAGATTCTCTCTTCCATCTCTTGGAGTCTGTTGCTTATGCTTGTATCTGTAGTTTCAGATCATTTCTTCAGATTCTCTATTTTATATTTTACTTTGTTTTGTGCCTTTTTTATTGTTTCTATTTCAATTCTTAGTTCCTGGAATGATTCCTCATTTGTTGGATTTTTCTTTCTTGGTTTTCTTTCAAGAATACGTTCATATCCTCCAATTTTTTGTTTGTATTTTCTTCTATTTCTTTAAGGGAATTTTCCATATCTTCTTTTAAGGCTTCAATAATTCTCATATGTGTGTTTATATTGTTGTTTCTTTCTGTTTCCTCTTCATTGCTCTGTTCAGTTGTTGGTGTTGTAGAGACATCAGCTTCTTCTGGTGGTGCCTTGTTGTCCTTTATATTGTTATATATATATTCTTGCACTGAGGTCTGCCCATTGCTTCCTTGATTCACTCTTACTCAGGTCTTAGTGGAATCTTAGTCAGTTGTGGCTACATGGGTTGTGTGTCTCCTGTCTGCTCTGGACACGGAGTCTGCACAATTTCTTTTTTTTTGAGTATTATTGTTATTTTTATTTGGCTTTATTTTTGAAATAAGGTCTCATTGTGTAGCTCTGGCTGGCCTGAAACTTCTATGTAGACCAGGTTGGCCTCAAATTGCGAGATTCACCTGTCTCTGCCTCCTGAGTCCTGGGATTGAAGAAATGAATATATCACCATGCTTGCAATACGAATATGAATCATATCCATCTTTTAGGCAAAAACTTTCCCTTTGCCTCTGGTATGTGGGATATGTGTGTGTGAACCTGTGTGCAGGCATAAGGGTGCTTGCAGTCATGTTCACTTGAGTGAGGATACATATACTTGTGTTTGGAGGCCAAGCCTAGGTGCCATGTACATTGTTTTTTGAGATTTATATGGGTCTCTAATATGACTTGGTAATTGCTGGATAGGCTGGATTGACTGGACACTCAGCCCCAGTGAATTGCTCTCTTTCCAGCGCTAAGATTAATGTTGACTCACACCATGCCTCGCTTTCTTTTATTATTATTATTATGAATAAAGAAGTCACATTTTCTATCCTTGTATATCCTTATTCAAAGTCCCTTCCCCCTCCCACCACAACAGCTTATTCTCTCTTCTCCACACCTCCCCATCCACCCATGGGCAGGCAGTCCCAAGGTCCCATGGTCCCAATATTGCTTAGTTCAGCCTCCACTCCTGGCAAATCCAGTTTTCTCCCCCTAACATCAAGACTGAGTCAGGTGTTCCTCTAGGGGGAATGGGATCCAAGGAGTCAGTCCAAGGTGTTTCTGATCCCAAGCTGTTCACTGGTTGTGGTTTTGCACAATTTCTTACTCTGGTCTAGTCAAGTGATCCTCACTCTCTGAGGCTGCCTGACACCGAGTCCACCTTGATCTCCATGGGGTCAAGCTGTTTAGAGAGATGTCAGTCCCTCTGTGATGATGCAGCCTGCCTTAAAGGCAGGGCCCAGGCCTCTGTGATGTGACCCCTGGGATTGCTGTGGAAGGCTTCTCTCAGCCTTGGTCCAGGACAGGCCTGTCTGTGAGGTCAAATCCGGGACTGTGGCTCTGGCTTCTGGGATGAGATCCTTTGAAGGCCCAGGGGCTGGAACTTGCTCATCTCCCTCTCCATGCTGAACCTGGGATCTTTGCTGTCTGAAGCTGCCTGACTCTCTCCCACTCTGCCTCGGACAACACACTGACATGTTCTTAGACCATTAAAATCCCAACTGCATTCTAAATACCTATTCCTATTTCCATCTACAAGTCTATCTATCATCATTCATTCATCAAGGACCCTTTTTTATTTTCAACAGAAGAAGACCGTTACAGATATTCACAACTAGTCAAAATGTGAAAAACTACTAACTAGTGGGTATCTGTCCTCAATAGATACATCTACAGCCTAATATCTACACCTAAGGTTTAAGGAACATAATGGGTAAAAAATTTTAAGAGCCAGGGGACCAGGACAGGAAAGCTACAGCCATAACATCTCAAAAAATACCGTCACCTAATTAAGACAAAAACAATGATATTAGTTGACATGCCAGGGTAGATGGGAGAAATTACCAAAGATTCTACCTCTAGATGAAGAAATACAGAAGTTTGTAACTTCTGAGAGAGGAATAATCATTCTTTCTCAGGAATGAGCCCCCCCTAATTAGTTATTCAATATTAAGTGGTTAGGCTTATACACAAGAACAACCCTAAATGGACCCAGCAATATTCATAATCTGAAGTCATGAATTTGAGAGGAAACAGGGATGGAAAAGGAAAAGTTTGAATGAGAAGCAGCAGGGAAGAAGATATATAAACCCAGCACTTATATATCAAATTCTCAAAATTAAATAAAAATTAATGTTTTGCTAGGTGCATGCTATGTTATAAATTAAAAGCTTGTAAGATTATAATGTAGCTACTCTTTAGCTATTCCATTCCATCAGATGACATAAAGTTACTTAAATGTTTCTCATGAGAAGATTCTCCCTTAGAATCTATGTTCTATCTAGTTACAGGTTCTTGGTCCTAGTAACTATGCCAAGTATAACTTTCATCTTGTGGATGAGGCTTTAAGTCCAACCAGAAACTTGCATAGTATTTGTGCCATTATTTCATCAGTGGGCATAGCTTAGCAAGTCAGTCACTTATGAGGCTCACAACTGGATAAGAATAATAATCACATTTCTCCTCTGAACATGCGCATAGCATTTTTCAACTCTATAAAAGCTAGTGTAATGAAGCTTAGGGATGAGCACCATACTATTAAACTGATTCCTAGTAACTTATTAATAAAACCATAGATTAGTACACTTCTCAGCCTCCATAAGAGAATCTTCTTCTTAAAGTAGATGTTGATTAACACAGAGACCCACAACTGGTCATTATGCAGAGAATAAGAAATTGCATAGTGTTCAGTCATAACAGGGCATCTACATCACACCTATCACTCTAAGCTCAGGGATCATTGTAAAAGAGAGGTCAGGAAGATTGTAAGTGCCAGAGGTCATTGATGAATACAAGTAAATGGTATTTTCTTAATACAATAGGGAAGTTGCATAAATAAAGTCACAGTGGTTGTGACAGCACACACAGGACCTGGGTAAGCTCATGCCAGACAAAATGGAGGTGGTAGATGGACATATGTCTCATTTCTCCTGAAGACCAATGGCAAGTGATAATTTCTGGAAGAAGGAGATTCAGTTTTTATTAAAGGAGAAACACCTAGTAGGATGGCCACATTCCAGATGTTGGCCACACATCCATGAGAATTTGAGGAAGACAAAATGAACTCAATGAGTCTTTAAAAATAGAAAATGCAAATTTGGGTGAATATGGAAGCAAGAGATGTATCTTGCTTGAGTTAAAAGAGGAAGTTGAGTTTGATCAAATACATGTATGAAAATTTCAATGGATTAATGCAATGTTCTTAAAATGTTAGTGTAAAAGACCTATTTAATGAAATAATAGCAGAAAATCTTTGTGGAAAAGATTTGATCTCCATGTGCATGATGCTAACAGGGTTGCAAATCGGTTCATCCATAAAGAATCTTCAACACAGAGTATTATAGTCAAGTTGTCAAAGCTACAAGATAAAGAAAAGCCCCTAAAACATACATGAGAAACAATAAGAGAAAATCAACTATTTCAGTCAATTATGATGGATACTCATTTAAAAAAAACCCTGCATATCTACACTTATGTAGCAATGGTCATAACAGCTACATAGAGTAATTTAGCTCACCAATAGTAGATAAACAGAATGCAGAGTTCAAATTGTACGCAATGTACAATATGCACTATTTGGCCATGCAGAAGAATGAAAATCCACTATTTGCAAGGATACACATGGCAGTGGAAAAATGTCAAGTGTAAAAATAAGTCAGACATAGTAAGTGTTGCATGTTGTCTAGTAAGGTAAGTAGTGCATGTTGTCTTTCATATTCTGAAGGTTAAAAAAATTAACTTGAAATTCAGATAGTCATTTTTAAAGACTGAGAAGGGTATACAGAAGAAGGTAAAGAAAACAGAAGCTAGATTTGAAAAGTTCATGCTGCATGTGTAAATAGAAATAACACACTGAATCCAAATACAATGTCCAATTAATATATGCTAATACATTTTTAGAAAGATTTATGCACGGTCTGAGATTTTATTCTCCTTTCAGTTTATCATGTTAGCCTGCCATTATTTTAGTAATGCTGATAGAAAACAAGAAACAGAAGATTTTGTTATTCAGGGCATGCAGACAACATGCGTAATACTGGTTATTTTTACACTCCCTCTGCTCCTGTTATGAAGTGAAAAATGTGTGATCAAACTCTCAACATGACATTAATGTAAGGAGGTAGGGTCTTGGAGAGGCAAATTTCCTGGCATTTGAGCTGTCATCATGAAAATGAGTAACCTTATAAGAAGGGACAGAATATAATTTGCCTTGTTCTCAAGCCTGCCTCCTTTCTTTCCTTGGGAAGATACAAGATGTGAGGACCAAGGATGGTGGCTATCTGTAAAGTAGGAAGAAGGCCTTCATCATACATTTGGGTTTTTTCTGGTATTCAGACCTTGGACCTTCCAGAAGGTGGTACTGCCAGAAACAAAAGTGTGAGTTCGATAACTCTATGGTATTCTGCTACAGCAATCCAAACTAACGTGTGACTGAAATACATGACAGTTCCCATTAAGGCATTCTAGACAGATTTATGCCCAGGTAGATACTGTGCATGCTAAGTGTTTTCATCATAGCTGAGGTATCCTGAGCACATGTGAAAGTACCATGCTACAAGTGTGGAGGCCAGAGATTAATTTATGGGAATTGGTTCTCTCTTTCCATTGTGTGAATACTAGGGATCAAATTCAGGTAGGCAGTCTTGGAGGAAAGTGCCCTTACGTACTGAGAAGTCTTGGGAGCCCAATATCAGTCTTTCAAAGGAGCTGTGGGAAAATCTGCCTAATTTTTGTCCTTGAAAAGGATATTATTTTAATTATGGTCAATTCAAATATCTTCCCTCTTCTCCTCAAGGTGGCTTTGTATCTTTTAAAGTTGTTTGCTATATAAACATCGTTGAAAAATATTGTCCACAACAAAACATTTCATTGTTTCTGTTTGAAGAATATCCAAAATGCAAGAAGCTCAAGTGGGAATTAGGACACATCTTCCTCTGCAATCTTGATGTTTGTTGCTTTTTCTTTGACCCAGCACTTTTACATGTTCTTTGAGAATCCACAAAGCTAAACTGAAACATTCATTTGATTCATGCTATATCATTATGGCTCTTGAGACTAACTTGTCATGTGCTTGGCTTTCCAGACTGTTCCAGATTCTAAATAGTGCACTGTTTATGGCCACAGTTACTGAAAAAATACAGGTACAGTTAAAGTATTTAGTGAACTATCCATTCTCCTATTACCAATAATCTATTATTACTAAATACTTTAATTGCCTCCTCAAAAATATTTTGTTCTCTACTTCACCTCTCCATATGCTTAAGCAAACCAATGGGATATTTAAATTTATCCCTCTCAGAAAGAAAACATCTTTTCACTTCTTTTATTAAGATTTATTTTTCTTTTTAAGTGCCTGTATGTGTGTGTCTTTGTGCGGGTATGTGCCTGTGGATGCAATGCACCAGAAAAGGGTGTTGAATCTCCTGCAGCTAAAGTTACAGGTAGTTTTGAGCCACCCAACAGAGGTGTCTGCAATCAAACCCTCATTCTCTACAAGAGTAGCAATCAGTCTTAATCATTGAGTTCTCTATCCATCCCCATCTTCTCTACCTCTTAAGTAACAATCAAACAGAATTTAAAGAGTCTACACTGTAGATTGTTATTTTTAATTAATGGAGGGGGTTCAAGATAGAATTTTTTTGTGTAACAGCCCTGGCTGTCTTGGAACACAATCTGTAGATTAGATTTGCCTGGAAATCAAAGATCAACCAGCTTCTGCCTCCCATTGCTGGGATTAAAGGTGTGCATCACTATCACCTAGCTTAAACTGATTTTTAAAAAGTACTTCTTTTTCTTCTTCTTTATTTATTTTGTATTTATCAAAAAAACAGTAAAATGAATTTAAAATGCTGAAAAGTTAACAATAACTATAAAGAAGATAAAAATCATAAGCATGACTTATTAAGTAAGGGTGATAATGCAAATAAAATTGCTACACATATATTTACTTTGTGTTCAGCTTTCCCTCTGAATTTTTTTTTTCCATCCCTGTATATCCTTATTCAAGGTCCCTTCCCCCTCCCACCACATTAGGTCATTTTTCTTCTCTGCAACTCCCCATCCCCTCCCTGGGCAGGGAGCAGACAGTCCTATGGTCCCACTGATCCAATAATGCTTGGATCAGTCTCCACTCCTGGCCAAATCCAGTTTTGTTCCCCCTCCCTCAAGAGTGAGTCAGGTGTTCCTATAGTTGGAGTGGGATCCGAAGGGTCAGTCCAGGGTGTTTCTGATCCCAAGCTGTTCAGTGGTTGTGGTTTGCCGCTTGGGCATGCTTGGCTTTTTTCCTTGTTTGTTTGTTTAGAGACCACTAATGAGTGAGTACATCCCCTGCTTATCTTTCTGAGATTGTGATACCTCGCTCAGGAGGATATTCTCCAAATCCATCCATTTGCCTGCAAATTTTAGGATATCATTTTTTCTTACTGCTGAGTAGTATTCCATTGTGTAGATGTACCACAGTTTGTTAATTCATTCTTCAGTTGAGGGACATCTAGGTTGTTTCCAGGTTCTTGCTATTACAAATAATGCTGCTATGAACATATAGTTGAGTTAATACCTTTGGAGTATGAATGTGCCTCTTTAGGGTATACACCCAGAAGTGGTATTGCTGGGTCCTAGGGGAGATTGATTCTCAATTTTTTGAGAAACCGCCATATTGCATTCCAAAGTGGCTGAACAAGCTTACACTCCCACCAACAATGGAGGAGTGTTCCCGTTGCTCCGCATCCTCTCCAACATAGGCTGTCATCTGTGCCTTTTATCTTAGCCAATCTAACAGGTGTTAGGTGGTATCTCAAAGTTGTTTTGATTTGCATTTCTCTTATGGCTAAAGATGAAGAGCAAAAAAGTACTTTTATGACTAATTTTGAGTGTTATGCTTTTGTTTTTCCCTTAACAATTGATGTTGAGTATAATAAAATGTCATTAGCTTTTTTTTTTTCTTGTTTGTTTGTTTAGAGACCATTAGTGAGTGAGTACATCCCCTGCTTATCTCTCTGAGTTTGTGAGACTTCGCTCAGGAGGATATTCTCCAAATCCATCCATTTGCCTGTGAATTTTAGGATATCATTTTTTCTTACTGCTGCGTAGTATTCCATTGTGTAGATGTACCACAGTTTGTTAATCC
>PVIH01011495.1:0-68884 GCA_004025045.1 Sigmodon hispidus
AACCTTAAAAAATAATTTTGTCCAACTCACATTGTTCCCCAACACCACCTCCTGCTCTTCTTTCTGTGTGTGGGTATGTACCTGTATATGCATGTGTATTTTCATGTATGCCAGAGCATAAGGGCATACTTGTGTGAATGCATGTGGAGATCAAACATAGCTTGAGATTTTGTTTCTTAGGAACCACCTTATTTTGAAACAGGATCTCTCGCTGGCTTAGAGATGCCAAATAAGCTAGACTGGCTGATCAGTGATCCCTGGAGGAGTCACCTGTCTCTACCTTCCTCAGAGCTAGGATTACATGTATGTGCCAACATTTCCAGCTTTTTTGCATGGGTTCTGGAGACTGAACTCAGGTGGTCATGTTTATAAGGCAAGCACTTTTATGACTCAACTATCTCCTCAGCCTTATATTCAATTTCTTTAGACAACAAAGAAGATCACAGCATGTGATTATTGATGGCAATAATACTAACATACATGAAATTAGCTTATTGAATATTATTTTACTTTTGTATCAAGTTATTATCAATGAAGGAAATAATTAATAGAAAGTGAATCTAGATAGACAGCACTCAGTTCCCAGTACCACAGCAAGGATCTAGCTACCTTGTTGTTTGAATTGACTACCTGGCATATAGAGATATCCCATGCAGCTGATTGGAGCCAGATGTGGTATGGATCCAGCCAGAAGCAATTCCTAACATGGTCCCAGGCCCTCTGGTGTGGCCATATAAACCATCTGTTAGATCACAGCCATTTAAGTCAACAGGATCACTGTACTGAACTTTACCCTGTGGCTAGAAAGAATTCAGTTGAGTCATGACTAGCAGGGTTTTCCTCATTGTAATCAGTAGCTCAGGTTAAACAGAACACTGAAAAGGCCTGGTGGAAACCCTAGGGACAGCAGCCACTTGATAAACCACTTGGATTAACTCCTAGATTCCATTCATAGCTGACTTTTTCCCTGGTGAGTTGATAGGCCCCAGGAAGCTCCACTGGCATCTTCAGACCTTTCCTGAAAACAGGCAGGCCCAACTCTGGCCTTCAAGATAGCCTACTCCTGAAGAAGAAACTGGGTGTAGAAGGTTACTTCTGGCAGGTCAGTCTATGAAACCTGTTGAATATGTCCTAACATTGTCACTAGAACACCAAGTTTTCAGTTACCTCTACTGGAGACAGAGGTCCTTTCAGAGGCAGTATCTTGAGTCTTTCTAATTGAAGGAAGAAATGTAATTGAAGATAATTACTTATTTGCCCAAATGTCAAGAACATAAAAAGCCCACAAAAATATAAAAATAATCTTGTCAGTGTCTAGGCTCCATGAGATGTTAAGTAGTGAATAATCTTGCTCCATAGGCTCAGCACCACATTGGAGTCCCACTCCTCACACTCACTTTTCCACATAGTGAATATTCGTATTTTCAAGCTCATATACTGCTGAGTCTCCATGCTCAGGCCTAACTAAACTGGTAGCTTCCAGGTAGTGGCTCATACTTCCCCTTGACTCAGTTATCCTTTTCCAGTCACTAGCAAGAGAGTTTGCTTAAGATTTTTTCCTTTTTCTTTCTTTTTCCTTTGTTTTGTTTTGTTTTTCAAGATAGGGTTTCTCTCTGTAACAGTCCTAGCTGCCTAGCTGTCCTGGAACTCACTTTGTAGGCCAGGTTGGCCTTGAACTAGAACAGATTCATCTGTTGGGATTAAAGGTGTGGGCAGCAACACCCTGCTTCATTCCAGATTTTCTCTGACAAGTATTCCTTCTCTTTTTAAAACAAAATTTGTTTTTAGACTTATTGATTTTTTTTATGTGTACAAGTGTGTTGCTTTGCTCACATGTACGTCTGTTTGCCATGTGTACCTTGTGTTTACAGAAGTTAAAATAAAGCATGGGGGTCCTTGGGGACTGCAAAATTATGTGGATGCTGGGAAACAAACCCAGGCCCTTTGCAAGAACAAGTGTTCTTAACTCCTGAACCATCTCTCCATCCCATCTAGTACCTTCTAAATTCTGAATTGAGGTCTTTTCTTGGGCACCTAACCAAAATATATAAGGGTTTTTGATAAAACAAACAAAACTCACAGTATTTGAATGAACCATAAAAATAAGGAAACAAAACCAACAAAACCCTGCCAATATTTGCCCCTCCTTAGCTATAAAAATTGCTAACCCTATACAGATTAACCTTGTTATAGCCAAGTAGGTTTGTGGAAGGTTAAGAATTGCTTACTATAAGACCTTAGACTCAGTTATGAGCCAATGCTTCAGCTTGGTGTGACCTTGAGGCTCTACATCTGTGATCTTCTGATACTATGATAGCATACATGCTGAGCCATAAAAATTACCTCGAAAAACCTAGTATTGTTTCTGGGAGCAATAGATCAAAATAGCAACAAATAACAGAGTAGAAAGAACAGCAATAGATCAATAGCAATAAATCAGCAGCAACTGAACATCTTTTAAACTCCCAGAAACTTACTTCTAAAGAACATGAGTTCAAATTGCATAAAAGAATTTAGAAATTATTTTTGAAGTACACAAAAATGAAAGAAAAACAGCATACTAAATTTTGAAGGAGAAGAATTTATAATTTTTAAAAGTATGTAAAAAGTAAGAAAGTTTTAAATCACTAACATACAGTTCACCTTTAAGGAAAACCAGAAAAAGAAAGAGGTAGCAAGATTTATTGATGGGTAAGGGTACTTGCTACCAATTCCAAGGATGTGAATTCGGTTTCTGGGACCTACATGGTAGGCTAGCCAGCCAATCTAACCTGATCAGAGAGCCCTAGGTTAGGGAGAGACCCTGTATCAAAAAAATAATGTAGAAAGCAATTGAGGAAGACAACTGATAATTGACCTCTGGCTTCTACATGTATGTGTACTTTCACACACACACACATGCACAAGCACAAAAAGGAGGAAAATAATAAGGCATAAATTGCTAATATCAAGCATGAAGGAAGAAATCACTACTTCACAGCCTACAAACATTAATAGAACGTGTATATTTGGCAGCTCAGATCACAATCTAATAATCTTTCCATAGGCTGAATGTAGCTGGCTATCTGTATTTACACTTTTTTTGGAACATAGCTAGTTTCACACACTTACAGGTTGTCTCTAACTGCTTTTGAATAATAATAACAGGGTTGAATTGGTGGCTCTGAGATGAAATGACCAACAAAGTCTGATATATTCACTACTGATACTTCATTGAAAAGATTTCTGACTTTGGAGCTAGATGCAATAGACAAATTCTTATAAAGACACAAATACAAAGACTAACATAAAAAGAAGCACAAACTTAAATTGGCCTTTATCTAATTGAGAACTTTCCACAAAGAACTTTATACCTCAGGACATTTTGGTGAATGTTATTACACAGTAAAGGCAGCATACATACCAAATCTTCATGAACTCTTTCAGGAAAAAGAGGTAATACTTGTCAATGCATCTATGAAGCCAGTATTGCACTGCTACCAAAATTGGGAGCATAGCCTTAAATGAAAAGTTTGAAGAAAAGAAAGCTTCTATAGCTCAGTATTGAATTGACCTATCACTTTCTTCTGGAAAGTTGAAAAAATAAACTAGGACAACCCAGTATCTTATGACCAAGAGATAAGATGACTTGGAAGCAACACATCATTATACTGGAGTTGCCACCATTCTCCCAAGAAACATAGCAATGAAAATATCTTAAATTCCTGCTTCAGAAGCAAACCTTTCCCCAATGTTAATAGTTTCTAAGATTTTCACCTTCAGAAGCAGTTGCAATAAAAAAGAGCACAAGACATACAGCCCTTTGGCTTTAATTCCATTCTGACTTAATAATAGAAGAAAAAAGCTAGGATTATATCATTAGTGGTTAAAGCTCTATTATCAGCATCAAATACCTGGTAATAAAGCAGTGTCACTAGTCAGTTCCCCACTCCCATGTCTCAAATAGATTTGACTGATAAAAACAAAACCTAGTAATACCAAATTTATGTGTTCTCTCCAAGATCACTGGTACTCAGAACTAAGTGGTGGCTAAGTATATCTGTATAGGCAATTCTTTTGGGAAGGGTCAAGCATGTTCAAAGAGTAACTGATCATATTACAAATGGATCTGGCTTCTGAAACTCAACCTGGCTCCTTCCACACGTAGGGGCTGGCTAAGCACAGTAAAATAAAAGCCTACACCATTCACACCTGATCTTTCTTTGTTAGTCACCATACTCCAAAATCTGAGTACAACATAGACAACTTAATAAATATAGATTGCCTAATAGTACATGACTGAGACATTACAAAGCTGTCTTACCCAAAGAAAACTGACTATGGTTAAAAGATCTCAGCCAAGAGAGTGGCTTTAAAGAAACATGTTCTTTGAGGGAGACAAGTCAACTCACAGCTGGTATATGAGCGGCCATCATCCTCACACAATTTGTGCAGCTGTTGATATTCTTCCTGAGCTAGCTCAAACCGCTGTTGCTTGATCTGGTAGATTTCTTTCTTCGCATTGAGAGCCTCCTGGGCTACAACTAAATACTCTTTCAGCATTCGTTCCTGCTCTCGCCTCCACTGCTCCCTTGGATCTTCGATTTGGGTAAGCTCTGAAATGAAAAGGGGAAAATCACAAGAGAGCTCAATGTGACATCTGCAAGTGTTTCTGGCTAGTCAATTGATAAATTACCAAGATGTACAATATAAAAAGCTCTACATCAGGAACCTTTCTGAAGAGTGGCCAACTTCTACTATTGTATCCATAGCTCAGGCAAGGTGAATACTCTACAGAGATAAAAGGGAAGGCAATACAAGAAAATAAACACTGAAGAAGATGAACCTAAATTACTTAGAACTGTAATTTCGAGGGCATTTATAGCATTATTCTTCCAGACCTCTTTAACGTGGAAAAGTGTACACACTACTGACCCCAACTCAGCTTTCTTTTCTTCTCTTCTTATTTTATCTTGACCTTTTTACCTCTTGACAATCAGAACTGTGACATTTCCCACTTCTGCCTTCTCACTCTGCAGGTCTGGGAAGAGCCCAGATATATCTCCGGTTCCAATCATTTTCTTGAGTTCCAGCCTGTAATTCTCATCTACTTCCTGACTTCAACTCCAACACAGACCTAAGGTAACTAACTCTAAGCTAGTCTCCAAAGCACAGCTCATTCTCACACAATGGCCTTTCACTATCCAAAGCAAGACCAAGTCAGACAATACCCAACACTCATTGCTTTATCCTAGGCCTTCATTTTTTACCATAGGTAGCATCAACTAGCATCACTAGCTTAGCTATAGTGGGAATCAACATAAGCCTTTCCTCAAAGAACTCAAAGTCTGAGATCTCCCTCCCACAACATGCAAGCGGGTCATGAAGATATGTCAGAATAGCATGGAGAGCCTCTAACATGGAGGAGTCTCAGAAGGAGAATGCTAAATGAAGGAAGCCAGGTGCAATAAGGCTCATAGTGTTTGAATCCAATGATATAAAGTATCTAGAATAAGCAATACTGCAGGAACAAAAGGAAGATTGATGGGAGAAAGAAAGAGACAAAAGATGGGGGTGGGTAGGTAAGGTGCAGGGTGACTGCTTAAGGAGGTGGCTTCTCCTTTGGGTCAAATGAGAGTGTCTCACAATTAGATAGAGGTAGCTGCACAAATGTATCAAATGCTATTGAACTGTTTACTTTAAAATGCTTTCCTTTATGATATATAAATTTTACTTCACGGAGTTAGAAAGGTAATGTATATGTTGTCTGTCATACACACCCACACACACACAGAAGGAGGAATGGTAGCAGGGAGAGAGAGATGGTAGCAGGGATAGATGGAGGAAAGAAGAGAGGAAGGGAGGGAGGGAGGGAATTGGAATCTCTGAAGGTCTTCAGGGAAGGATGTAGTATGACACTACAACTATTGCCCTCATGTACTGTCTCCTATGTGGTGGGTCATGCTTTTATGGTGGCTGGAAGAAAGTCATTTGTCTCTACTTGCTCTTAAGGGTCCTGGAAACTTTGGACAGTACAAAACCCTTAAAAGTTAAGAACTTGTCTTGCACTCCTGCGTTGCCAGAGCTAGAACACAATAGGAAGTATAGAGGTACTCTAGAAGTATTTGTTGTGACATAGTTAGTGAGCAAGCAAGCAACAACAACGTCAAACAAGGGAATACCAGGAAAAAAGACAGCTAAGTGTATGGGAGAATACTGTCATGAAAGGGTCCTAGGTCTACAGTACAAGTCAGGCTTCCCAGGAAAGCTACATAGGCCCACTGCCTTTGTCTTCTGGTAAGCATAAACATCCATATCACCTCGCCCTGAGAAGGACAAAGCCTAGTGATACAGTCACAGTGCCAAGGCCCATGGTCCATGGAACCCAGAGAACATGATGGTATTATATATTCAAAACTTCCCCTGGAGACCTTTGTTGGGAAGACAACCCTAGATGGCCACCTTCCTCTAAACATACACAGTCATGAGATGCTAGGCATGCTAAAGGCCATGAGAAGGGCTACCTTCAGCTTCTGTCTCTGAGCTTCTCTTCTGTCTTTTCAAGTGTGTAGTGGATCCACCTTAAAGCTTCCTGACACTTGGACACCTGCCTAGAAAGGCAACAGGGCCAAGACAGTATTTATTCCCCTTCTGCAATCATCACTGACTAGACTCTGGAACAGCTGCACTGCTCCAGGCTCAGCGTTCCACATTGGAAGCTCCACTGCTCCAAGATCTAAGACAGAAGATTCAGATCCAAGCAACTAAATACTCTGGAGTCATCTCTACAAGCCCAGCATGGGAAAGAGCTTCAAAGTTACTAAGGTAAAGAAAAACATGGATCTTCACACCCATATATAATAAACTGAAGCACACAATACAGGCCATGGGAAAGCCATGCTTCATGGCCCCAAAAGCAAAATGACACAGATGAAAGTACTGAGAGAAGCTAGAATGAAAATGCAAAGAATTTCAGAAATGAAACCTTAATTGAGAACTGGTCAAAGAAGGCTAATGAAGAGGCAGAACAACAAAAGTAAAGGCTAGATCGAAAAAAGATCCTGAAGAGTTACAGCCTCTGAAAATGGGTTTCTATATCTCAGCCCTATTCAAATTTGGAGTATGTTCATTCCTTATGGTGAAACCACCCTGAACACTATAGAATGTTGAGAAGCAGCTCTAGACATCATTTACAGCATGCCAACAGCACCTCTCCCAGGCCTGGCTATAAGGAATGTCTGTAGACATTGTCTATCAGGGGAGAACAATCATGCCAGCTTCTAAGTACTCATAAGTTCTACTTTGCAATCAACATAAAAAATTTTTCTCCTTCCTGGATGGCTGGGGAATTTATTCCTTATAGGAAACAGTAAAACCAGAAGTGAGGCATAACTATATTCCTGCTTGGTGTATTCAGAATTCAGATAGAGAAAATTTAGTATGCCATATTACAAAACCTCAATATTTCATTGGGCACCATAATAATTTACTTTATAAAGCAAGGGTCTAGCAATTCTGAGATTTGTGAAAACTTTAAAAAGAAAACAAACAAAAAATTCACATATAACAATGAAAATGTAGCATTCTACTTACTATTTATGTGGTCCATATAATAAATTCCAATTTGTTTATCATATACAGTTTCCCATCCTAAAGGAAGTTCATCCCCAACACAATCAGCAAAGGTTAGTGGCTTTGTTATCCTGAAAAACAAAAATGTGAAAACAAATTTCAAAATCAGGTCAGATTTGAATAACTTTGCTGCTCTAAATTATCATTTCATACAGAATTATAATTCATATTATTTAATTCACAGGCTTTGCCCCAACTATTTGGTTGAAAATCAACATATAAGGTTCTCTTAAGTAATAATCAATAGCCAAGTAAGTAAAAACATCATTAAAAGCATACTGTTGCAAATCACATTTGAAACACCAGTGAAAACAGATATTGACGATGATCAACCAAACAAGTAAGACAAACATCTTCTTCCACACAGTGTGATTAATGAGGCCATGGCAATGGAATGTAACTCTTCCAGAATAGAAGAGAACCAGGCTCTGTTCTCACTCCCTGAGAAGTGTCCTCCCTTACAACTTTCAGTTCCACATAATACACGTGAACACGGCCTTAAGTCTATGTTCAAAGTACTTGCAATATTGTCACCCTATTCATTAATAAATCAAATATCACCACTGTAGAAAAGTAAAAAGCCAGGAAAGTCACAATATAGTGAGATGCCTTCTGAATACTTCCTGCATTCCTTGACAGTAGCGATCAAAGATTTCAAAGGGTCCTTTTTTTTTTTCTTTTTCTAGAGAAAAACAGCCAAAGCACAATGCCTACAAACATCTCTTAGGGAAATCTGATTAAGGGATCTTGGGCTTACCAGGAGACAGAGAAAGTAAAGGGTGTACCATGAATTTCTTTAATTGGAGCCTCTTCCCTCCCCCATTCTCATGATCATGTTGATTGACAAGCCAGTTTGAGGGCAGCAGCTGTTGTATAAAACAGGACACACCTATAATTGTCTGAGTCTGGGCAGCTATCTCCTTGGTTGTCTCTATAAATGCACACTGACTGGCATGCATGGGAATCTGACAATCTAAATTTCACAAGCTCAATCCTCCCACTTCTTCTGTTCAAGTCCCTGGCTGCAGAAAATTGAAGACATCAAAACTGTAGCCAAACCCTGTGAGATTATCCCAAAACTAGTTGGACAACAAAGCTATCTCTCCTAGGACGGTTGAAAAAAATGATAAAACACTATCATAACAATATTGACTCCAATCTGCATTTAATCTTTATTTTAATGATATGATTTCAAGAAGCTTTGCCCAATACAATATTAAAAATATATGAAAGTTAAAATAGTCTGTGGACAGCCTCCAAAACATGGTACATTAAGGAGGAAGAGTAGGATAAGGAGAAGGAGGATAAGGAGGAGGAAGAAGAGGAGGAGGAGGAGGAGGAGGAGGAGGAGGAAGAAGAAGAAGAAGAAGAAGAAGAAGAAGAAGAAGAAGAAGAAGAAGAAGAAGAAGAAGAAGAAGAAACACAGCAAGCACATTTCCCTGTTAGATCCCACAACACATATACGAATCAGGATTCACTTCCAGGAGGAAAAAGTGTGATGGTATACTTCCATGTTAGGCAAACAGTGGCAGGATGTTGTGAATGATGGGAACAGATTATACCAAAAAATAGTGCTACTTTAATATAAATTGAGTCTTAGGTACATCATTACAATACCAGCATAGTAAATATTCATATTTAAGCCTGGAGAAACATAAAAAGATAGGTAAATTTGAAGTTCATTTACATATATATGATTTAATCAATATATGCAAGTGGGAAACATATCTTTAGACCATAGCTGAGCCAAATCTAACTATTTTAGACTGTTAGAAGTGCTGGAAAATTTATATGATCCTACCTTTCTATTTTTTATAAAGAAAGTCAAGTTGTTCTAATAATAATTCCATACTCTTTACTCCAGGATATGTCTGCCATTTTGGCAAATTTCATTTTGGCATGTTTCCTTCATTTCTATGTCAAACATGAATTGTTATAATTATACATAGTAGGAGTGCCTCAATGAAAGCCAAGGAAGAGTTACACCTCTTGGAGTTCAGTTAATGTTGACAGCAAGGCCTTTAAAACCACAGAGAAGTGATGAAGTCCTTGAAGGTGGTTTCAGAAGCCATAGTACCCACCACATTTTCCCAGACCACTGACTTTGAGAAAAAACAGTAACCACATTCCAAAGATGCCTAAGCTACTTCATCATGTCTTTACTGTACACATATCGAAATTATGGTTTTCTGCCAAAAAGGTGTTTGTGGATAACACTACATGAGGAATAAATATATCATGTCACATGAGTTGTCTAGCTTTGGAATCTGTTTGATCACATGTCTGTCTGATGAAGATATTGCCGCTGGGCACTGTCTGGGATTTGAAAAAGTGAAATTCTTTTGGCTCTTGTTGGCTAAAAAGCATGTTTCCTGACTTGTCAGAGTGAGACTGAGAACCACCCATGACAAACCTTAGATTTGATTAGGAAACACCCTGCATCAGAAGCAAGGTATTAGTTTCCATCCTGGAAAAATGTCATGATCCCTTGTCTTGCCAGCTATCAACCCTCACCTGGCATAATGACACAGACTCTCCTTCAAATGAGATGGCTCAGCACAAAAATGCATAACACTGGACTCGGAGAATAGCCTAGTAATAGAGTACGTGTCTAACGTGTAAGGACCTGAGTTCCAACACAATGATACACAAAACAAATAAAAGCTCACAGCATTGAGTCTTCCAGGACTCTGGGATGCTGTTATAGTCCTACCCTAAACAAGCCCATACAAAGCATCTAGCTCCTTTTACTTCAATCTCTATAAAAATACAACTTCTGCTCTAGGTATATTCTGTCTACTTGATTCCCATTCACCCACCCTTGAAAACTACCATTACCACTTCAGTCTACCACCTTGTCCTCAGTCTTTCCCAGGCCTATTATTAAAGCTACTCTCCTCTAGTGCCCTGAGAAGGTCAGCTTCCCCCCATAAATTATTACCAAGGATTGCTCCAACTCGCAAACCCCTTCCTCCTTGGAAGCAACTTCCGTTTTTTGCCTCATTGGGTCCAGTGGCAATGAAACAGGACTTTGAGCCATATATTTACTGCATTTCTGTACATCATCCACAGGTATGAGGTTAACTGTTTAGTCTCTTCACTTAGAGCCCAACAGAGATTTGTAAAGGAAGGTGGTCTTTGAAACTAGTAGGCAGCCCAAGGCACATTTGTTTTCCCCTGAGACAGTCCTTCCTATCCTACTGAGAGTCTTAGCCACATATTATATCCATGTCTCCACTCCCTGAAAATAAGTCCTTTTAATCTAAATTAATCCAAACCCTAAACCACTCTTCAATGTCAAATTCCTTCTTGTATTTCCCAATGGATCTGCGATACATGCCTTATCAAAGAAAAAGCTCAGTTTAAAGAATTTAGGTATCTTCAGGTGTGAAGATTCATGCATTTTTTTACATCTTCCTATATATTTTTAAAGCTATTGTGGGTAGAAAGAAACACAGAAACTCTTCTTGGCACTAGGCAATGTGAACTAGAAGGAGGAGCCAAGAGGATGCACAGCACCTTGGCTAACATTTCACTTAAAAATTTGTTGTGATTGTGTTATTTTATCAAAATATAAAGATAAAAAAAATGAAACTGCTAAAGCTAGCAGATGACTTGTATGAACTTTACACAGCTAAAAGAAAAGTGGAAAGTGCTCAGTATGTGGAAAGGCTAAACCTTTAAATAACATCCCAACTCAGCCAAATCCAAAAAGAAAAGGACAGATTTAATGGAACCAAACAAAAAGTTAGAAATATGTCAAAGACTATGGGAAAAAGATAAGGCAGAAGTTGGCTTGTTTACATCCTTTTCATTTCTCCTGGACTGGAGATCCTTCCTTCCAACCTCCCCCAAAGCCTTGAAGTCTTTCACCTTTCCCATACTTACATACCTTATAGAAGCAGGGAAGAAAAAAGTAGAATCAGAAACAGAGAGAAAATAGTGTGGTTTATTAACAAGAGAAAGGACACATTAAAATTACGAAGATCAAAATTCAAACCATCAAATCTGAATATATTCAATAAAAGGTAAAAAAAGACCTAAATGAACCTTTTCTCAAAAATAAACAAACAAACAAAACCAAAAAGGTCTAAATGTCTGTCTCAGTTTCTCCAAGACTTTCCTGTTACCATTCTATGCAGTGATGCATATTCATGAAGACTATCATGAGTTTATTTATGTCTAGTTTTATTCATCTTTCACTTTATTTATACTTAATTTTTATTAAAAACTGTTTTTTATACTACCAAGGAGATAAGACTTCTAATATTGTGATTAATTTATCTCTAAAGCAACCATTTCTATTTTGAAAATGTTATTAATTTTCATATTTACTTTTTATAGTTCAAATGCTGAGTACCTAATTAAAAATATATAAAATTATGATGTATAGAAAAGTGTGTTTTATTTTTCTTACAACCCTGACCCATTTCCTATATTTTTTCTATGAAACATGTCAATCAATTAAAATCATTGATTTGATTCTGAATGAATCAGTGAGGGGGAGGAGAACCAAGTAAATCATAGTGGCACATGCCTATAATCCCAGAACTGGGAAAACTGAGGCAGGAAGATCAGGAATTTGAGGTCAGGCTGAGCTACAGAATAAGACACTATCTGAAAAATAGATGAAGTATACAGCAATTAGTTATCTAGTACCATATGACAAGCCCTGAAAACATATACATACAAATAACATTATACAGACTGGGTGAGTTGTATTTTTATTTTTAGGAATGAATACACACACATACCACCACAACCATCACCACCAAACAGCAACAGCAACAATAACAACAATAAAATAAAATGAGGCCCAGGAGTTTGAAAGAGAGTAAGGGAGGTGGGGGCAAATGGGGAGTCCAGAGAGAGGACGGGAAGAAGGAAATGATATAATTATATTATAATCTCAGAAAATAAAAACTCAATAGATAAACAACAAAAAAGTCAAAACTAAAAAGAAAAGGCACTTTTGTTTTAAATTTGGTTTCTGTGCTATTTTACCCAACCCTGGTAGGAGTCCCCCACACTGACACTTCTAGCTGCCCTTTGAACAGAAGTAAAATCATGTTGGCTCTGTGCTTTTCACCACTCCTACCCACCTCCCCAGGTCAGGCAGATCCAAATGTTTAAAATGGAGATAAGTGGGCTTGCTAGCAAGGGAGGCACTCAGGCGGGCCCCAAGTAGAACATTCTGGAATCAGCAAGGCCAGTAGATTAGCAGGTTTGGGCAGTTTCTCAGCTCTGGTCCTGGAATCCTTTCTAATCTATGGAAAAAGATTAGATAATACTCTTTGAGCAAATAAATAAGCGATTCAATTTTGTCTTCTTACAGAAGCATGGTTAAGGCTTTAACTTTGAAGAGCTATTTTCCTACTGAAAAAAGTTAAAAGTCTCCTATTTAA
Source organism: Sigmodon hispidus (assembly GCA_004025045.1). Taxonomy (NCBI): domain Eukaryota; kingdom Metazoa; phylum Chordata; class Mammalia; order Rodentia; family Cricetidae; genus Sigmodon; species Sigmodon hispidus. The sequence continues at coordinate 13,017 of PVIH01011495.1, forward strand.
CTACCCAGCAGGGCAATTGCTGGTGTCTGGTGGGTAAGGCCATGAACAGGCAAAGGACATCAAATAGGAGTCAGTTTGTCTGAGAAGTGGAAGAAGAAGGGAACAAGTCTAGCAGACAGCATAGTATTTCCCAAGGTTCCATCTTTACTCACAGAAAGCCTGTCCAGTCTCTTCAATTTTCACCTCCCTTCAAACAGGATGCTTGATTATTCCCGCCTACTCCACCCACAGTTCTCATGAACAGAAAAGGGTATACTTTTTCCCACCGTAGAAAGTTTAGAAAATCGACTTAAAGTCTATTCATAGACATAGTCCTGATCACACATTAGATACTAATTTGTATCTTATCATTTTTACCTAATTTTTTGTAGCATATAATTTTTCTTCTTCTTTTCTTTCTTTCTTTCTTTCTTTCTTTTTTTTTTTTTTAAGACAGGGTTTCTCTGTTTAACAGCCGAGACTGTCCTGAAACTTGATATGTAAACCAGGATGGCCTTGAAGTCACAAAGATCCCTTTGCTTTTGCCTGAGATTAAAGGCATGCAACAATGTAGCCCAGGTAAAAACTTACTTTTAACATCATAGAAATGAAAATAACTAACAGACCTCAACTAATAAATAGATAAAATATGGTCCCTCTATATGGGGGAGTGATATTGGACTTTGGGAAGTCTTTCTGTCCTATATCTTAAATTCAGTACACAAAACCAGATAGTAAAATCTAAAGATCAAAAATAAAATCACTCATGATCTAGAAGCCCTAGATTCACATATTACCTTTTTTTCCCTTTTCCTATTTTTCCTAACTTTCACACAAACAATATCATACTACATAAAATTTCATATGCTGATTTTTAAGTTGGATATTATGCCTTTTAGCACTCTTAGCATTACTTTCTAAGATATAGAATCTTTCATTCTATGCAGCAGACCACAATTTATTCACAAGGCTTCTACAGTTAACTATTAAAGCATGCCCCAATAAAGCACGCCCCAATGGTGTTCTGTTTATGATAAATAACGGAATGCACTTATATTAATCACTTGCTACATACCGCCAAAGAGCTCAGCCATTACCTTAGGTTCCCTCCAGCCAAAGAAGTAAAGACTTTCACTACCCTCTGGAGATATTTTTAATGCATGTACTCTAGAGCTCAGAATAAGTCCATCTGGCCTGAGTGTGCTTTTATCCTGCAGAACAGGCAAGAAGGAACAAGGGTGGCATGAGCTGAACAGCATTTTCAGAATGTGGGAAATAGGGAAGAATATAGTAGAAACTAAAAACAGAGGAACCACTTTCTTTGTCCTGAGCCATCCAGAGATCTTGCCATTGCAGATTTTCCCCTGAGCAAATCATATTTCTTGGCCTCTGCTAAGTGTGAGAGACTATGTTCTGCTGGCCTTTTTTAAATAGCAGGGCAGTATGAACTGAGAGAGTAGTGGAAGTCCAGACTCTGATTTCTTTTTGCTTTGTCTGTCACAATCTGCTGGGCTGTCTAAGTGCCAGCTCAAAAAGGACTGTGCACTGTCATGAATTAAACCTTGAGTCAGTCACTCTATTATGCCCTGAACCTCAATTTCCTAACCTTTCTTCTTTCCTCGGTATAAGCTACTGAACGTGCAGCCTAAAACCTGCCAGGCAAAGGCAAGTACACTGCTACTCAGCTATATCCCAGGCCCATGTTTCTTAATATTTACACTGAGGATAACCAGATAAAACTCATGGGGTCACGTTGGTTGACTGGCCTCTTTGGTGGCAGCTTGAAGACCAGCAGGCATTTAGTCCCTTTCCAGCCATCTCACTGCACCAGCACTTGCTTCAGACTGAGTTGCTACAACCTAAGTGTGGTTTCAAACAGTGGAGTTTCTTCTCTCACAGTTCAAAAAAGGCTCAGCGTCATCAGGTTGGCTCATTGTTCTCTGACCATTCTCAGCAGTCTGAAGACACCTAACATAGTTACATAGGCCTACTTTGCTTTGTGAAGTCTCAAGAACATGTCCAGCCTTTGCTACTGCAACTGTGATCTATAGAGTTCACGCTCATAAACAATGCAATCAAATTACAAGGCTGAATAAATAAAACATGAAAGTCTCATTATGTCCTAAGTTTATCATTTTGCTGCATTCACGGCTATCTTCAACCACAGGTGGTCTGCAAAATCACAGATTGGACACACCTATCAGGCAGAGTTTCTTCTTTGCCTTTTCCAGCTCCTGGTGCTATAACTTGTGGGCCCCTACTCCTATTTTCAAAGAAACATTGTTAGGAAGGCTAGCTCTCTTTGCTGCTTTTCTTTTCCATTTAGAAGAAACTTTGTTATGACATGGGAGCCACCAGGATAATCTTCCCATCAAAATATCCTTTACTGAGTCACATTTGTAAAGTCCTTTGGCCATATAAAATAATATACTCACAGGTCACAGGTATTAGGACAAGGATGCTTTCACAGCATTGCTCTGCCCAGTACAACGAAACAACTAGGAACACAGCAGGGTCTAAGGGGCTGAACCTAGAAGCCTACACTATCCTTTCCAGCCAGACTGGGCTCAAGGGACTAGCCCACTCCACATTAACTATATCAAATTATAGAAAAGTAGGAGCCAGTAGCAGGAAGTGGGAGTAGAGAGCAAAGCACTGATTCTGCACACATTTTTGTTATCAAGAGGCCAGAGTAATCCTTTGCCCTTGAACTACACTTTCCAATCTCCTAGAACAAAATCATCTTTATATTTCCAACACATGCTTATTTTTAATATGCTATTCAGAGAGGACACCATTAATCTCAATTTCAGTGCCAAACCAATCCTCAAGAAATTATAATGACTTCCTTCACCCTTTCTAAGTTGCCTGGCTCCTCTTATATTTCGAAGTCTGCCGGAACTTGGACACAGTCTGTTTGTGGTTACTTATGTGGTGAATTCAACTGTGTGTGCTGTTCTAGTTGTTTCTCCAAGCTTTTGGTGGCATAACATTTATACTCCAGAGCCAAGGTTCTCACTCAACAGCAAGCAAGAAAGCAAGCAATAGGCACATTTTTAGAGACACTACTTGCCCCCAAAATGAAGCTGTGGTGCTTCTTTACAATGATTCTTTGAATGTCTGCCAATTTTATTACATTTATTTATTGCGCATTTATAGGCATATATGTGTCACAGGGAATGGATGGAGGTCAGAGGATGGTTTATAGAAGTCCTCCACTTTTAGCATATGGGACTTGACAGATCTTAGTTCATTAGACTTGGTGGCACATACCCTTACCTGTAGAGGAATCTTATCATCTCTGTCAGGTTTTTACAAACCTGCCATATTAGTTCTGAAAAGCCATTTTTAATATTGATTTAAATGCATGTTTTAGCCTCAAATGTTTATTTAGAATATGTATAAAATGGAATTGGCGCTTATTTTTCAAATTCCAACTCTAGAATTTAGGGTGAGGAGTAATATTACTCAGAATTCAGGCCTAATCATTGCAACTGACATGCAATATTTTAATGAAATGTCAGTTACAAATCCTTAGAATGACTCATTCCTAAATAAAAATTGTGAATCCTACATAAAAAGATGAAGTCTTCTTGATAATAAGAATTTTTAAAAGTAAACATCAGCTAATCTTTTCATTGTCACTAATATAAAACTGTCAGAGTACATAAATAAACTCATAGACTAATGTGAAGAGCAAATGGCTCCTGAATCTTCCCTCAGGGTAAAGAGTTGTGCACAGCTTTTCATAAATGGCAATAGCCCACTAAAAAAACAAATGAGAACAGATAATTGGATGCAGCATGCTCCTCTGCACGAATAATTCACTAGTACATTTGTAAGAAACCACCAGCCTAAATGGCTTCTCCAAAATAAAAGACACATCATCAGACCTATTTTGCTGCTTTGGTAGCAAGAAGCTGTGACACTAATCTATAAGCCTTCAAGTAAGTGTGACATTCTGAGATTCTTCTAAAACCATATCCCTCCCAGGAGCACTTCCCATCAGGTATGTAGATTTTGCTGCACCCCCTACCTGCAAAGCCACACACTGTCATGTTCTGTAGGGCACAGATTTCCCCAGTGCAGCAATCTAGTCACAGTCCACTCACCTAAGTTGGAAGTTCAGTGTTACTATCAGTCCAGCAGCAGTATCACTCACTCCATAAAATCTAATTTAGAGGTGTGTCAATTGCTTTTGTCAATAGTCAATAAATGGTACTGCTACATCAACTGAGCTAATATTTAGTATCTGTGAGCATCTGAGTACCTGTTATTCAAAATAATGGAAAAGAAACCATGATATATATGTTTCTTGAGTCCATAGAAAGATCACATTTTCCAGTCTCTCTTGCTTGGGGTAGGGCTATGTGACTAGGCTTTAATCAAATAAATATGAGGTGAATTCATATATATTGCTTCTGGGCCTATCCCATAAGCTTCTGGTGGGATCCCCATTTCTCTTCCCTTTGTTGGCCAAAAACAAAGGAGTAGATAGATGGCAGCCAATGTCCAAAAAAATCAGTGAGCCACACTATGGAAGAACCCTGAGTTCATGGATGACTGTGTGGATCAGATTTAGAAACCCCTTCATCATTCATACTAAACTAACATGAGCAAGAAACATATGTTTTATTAAACAACTGAAACTCTAGAGTTGTTTGCTAGACAGTTGGAATACTAAGAAAGATCAGTGTCTGTATTTCTATAATGGCCAGTGCTTGTCACTTGTCAATTTAGGCATTACCTCTCCTATTAGTCCATGAATTTCTTAAAAGAAGGGATATTGTTCTTTGGGACACACTTTTCTAAACTGAAGCCAAAAAATAAAAAAAAAAGTAATGTTTATTAATTAACCCAGCTGATTTCAGAAAGCCAAATGACTGGGGGTGGGGAGCAGGATAGAAAACAGCTTACTAGAAGACTCAAAAAATACCATTTCAGATTAAAAAAAAAAGATGATGATAAGAAAAGTGGGACTCCAGAGGCCAATATCAGTTCTTCATTGGACATCTCTGTTTCAAGGTTGATGTGTTCCATAGTGGGAAGAAAGATTACCAAAGCCAAGTGAAATAAATATCAATGAAGATTTCCCATATTCTTTTGTTCTGATTCTCTACTGACAAAGACAACTTCAGATACATTATATGGCTTCCTGAATGCAGGCCTGTCCACAAGAAAGGAAGTACCAAGAAAAGACAATCTAGCGGCAAAATCTTGGCAAGATGTTCCATTCTCCAGCAAAGAATAAGCTGTCCTAACACAAATCAGTAGAGAAGGTATTTAGGAAAAGTTCCAAACTTTCCAGGCTCAGCTCCCACAATCATCTTATTCAACTGGTTCTCAAACATGTTCAGGCACTAGTATGATGGAAATGAGAAGATCTGGGACATGCTGTTAACTAGGCTAATGTGTGGGTGAATGTAAGGTCCCTCAATATGTATTTTATTGAATCACAGGCACAGACTATGGTAACTATTTAAAACATTAAATGTGAATACATATAGTAATGTTGTTGAGCCTGGAAAAATGACTGGAACTCATTCTACCTCAGTTTCTTCCTCTTTTCTATGGAGGTGATGGAGCAGAAAGACAGAAGCCCATATCAACGCTTGTGGAACTTACTCTATATTCCATAAAAGCTTATTTTCCTTCTGTGTTATTTTCTTCCTGTGAAAACTAGAAGAATGTCATTATTATTCTGATTTAGCAGCATAATATTGTGTGAGTGGAACATAGTTTAAAAGCAAGTTGACCTCAGACCAACCTGCCAGTGTACCACCCAAAGGAAACCACACCCAGAGGAGGCCCAACCATCCAATCACAGTCACCCAGCAGGAGCAAGGAAAAGAATTTCTCAGTAAGCCCATTAAGCTCACATTCCGTAGATGACATAAAAACGTTTTGTTTCCCTCCATGTATAAGCTGTAATGATATAAAAGCTGAGATGAAATAAAGGCAAAACTCAGCCTAGTTGGTAAAAATTTTTCCTTGGGGCAGCACTGTGACATAGTGAAAGCCACACTTATTTTTTTTAAGTAGGTTAAACTAATTGTAAAGACATATTTACTTAATCCACTATACTGAAACATTTTATTCTTTATATACTTAAATATACCATCATTTTAAAATGTAGTGACCATAAAAACTATAACTGGGATGCTTTACATTCTTTTTTGTATGAACTCTTCAAAAGCAAGCTTAATCCTCCTAAGCGAGGTATCACAAACCCAGAAAGATAAGCAGGGGATGTACTCACTCATTAGTGGACTTTAAATAAAAAGCAAAGCATTCCCCAATATGGAGGTTTCTCAGAAAATTGAGAATCAGTCTCCCCAAGGACCCAGCAATACCACTTCTGGATGTATACCCTAAAGAGGCACATTCACACTCCAAAGGTATTAGCTCAACTATGTTCATAGCAGCATTATTTGTAATAGCAAGAACCTGGAAACAACCTAGATGTCCTTCAACTGAAGAATGGATTAACAAACTGTGGTCCATCTACACAATGGGATACTACTCAGCAGTAAGAAAAATGATATCCTAAAATTCGCAGGCAAGTGGATGTATTTGGAGAATATCCTCCTGAGCAAGGTATCACAAACTCAGAAAGATAAGCAGGGGATGTACTCACTCATAAGTGGTCTCTAAACAAACAAACAAGAAAAAAAGCCAAGCATGCCAAAGCTGCAATCCACAACCACTGAACAGCTTAGGATCAGAAACACCCTGCACTGACCCTTCGGATCCCTCTCCAACTATAGGAACACCTGACTTACTCTTGAGGGAGGGGCGACTAAACTGGATTTGTCAGGAGTGGAGACTGATCCAAGCATTATTTGGTCAGTGGGACCATAGGACTGTCTGCTCCCTGCCCAGGGAGGGGATGGGGAGTTGTGGAGAAGAAAAAATGACCTGATGTGGCAGGAGGGCAAAGGGACCTTGAATAAGGATATACAGGGATGGAAAAAAAATTCAGAGGGAAAGCTGAACACAAAGTAAATATATGTGTAGCAATCTTATTTGCATTATCACCCTTGATAAGTCATGCTTATGATTTTTATCTTTTTTATAGTTATTGTTAACTTGTCAGCATTTTAAATTCATTTTACTGTTTTTCTTGATAAATACAAAATAAATAAAGAAGAAGAAAAAAAAAGCAAAGCATTCCCAAGCTGCAAACCACAACCACTGGACAGCTTGGGATCTGAAACACCTTGGACTAGCACCTTGGAGCTCATTCCCTCCAGAGGAACTTGATGTTGGGATGAGGAAAGCCAAATTGTCTGGAATAGATGCTGAACTAAGCCACCTTGGGACCTTGGGACTTTGGGACCTTGAGACCTCCTGCCCTTGCTGGGGAGGAGATAAGGAAATGGGGAGAAGAGAGAGTGACTGGGAGGGGCGAGAGGGGGAAAGGAGTTTGAACAAGGGGATACATGGATAAAAACTGAGACTTCATTAAAAAAATCATTGAGGTCTTTCAACGTTAATCTAACCAAAAGCAACTGTTCACATTCTAATTGCTTATACATACTATTATAATGATCTCAGCTCAAGAGTGTCACCTAACTTCTACAATTATTTTTTTCTATGACTGATGGCAGCAGAAAATCGTCTGGCTAATGTTGAGGCCCCTAAAAACCTGACTAGAAAAGAGAATATGTCCTCTGCAAACCCCTAGTAGGAATTATAAAAGAAATAGGTTTCAGAAAGCATGGAACTCTTGGCTCCCTTTAGGCCCCTTGTCTATCTCCTTCCTCGGCAACACTGTCTCATAATTCAAATCATTCCTTCCCTTACAAAAAAAATTTTCCCCAAGACAAAGTTTCTCTGTGTAGTACTGGTTATTCTGGAACTCATTATGTAGACCAGGCTGGCTTCAAACTCAGAGATTTCCCTACCTCTGCCTCCTCAGTGCTGGGATTAAAGCACCACCACTGCCTGGTTCTCATTCTTTCTCTGCCATAGTTCTCACTTACTCACCTCCTGTTCATATGCCTATGTCTCTTCCAAGTTGTGGTCCAGATTCCTTCTGTCTAGACTCAGCACATGAGCAAGGTGTCTTTCTTTGGCTGCCCTCAGTATTTGTTCTATTCTATGATGTGTTTTACATGTCACATCTCCCCTAGTATTGGTACCTTCAGGGCTAGACTGGCATCTCCTCCAACTCTGACTCAACCTCAGTGGAACTCTAGGACATGTCTTGCAGGTGCTCTGTGGCATATATAGGATGAGTCAGACTTGACTTGATCAACACTGAATATAGCCTGCCACTCAATAGGTGTCATTTATAGCAGGTTTAGTGTTGGGTTTTATTGGTGCTGGTCTCAAAGGAATGTACAAGAGTTGAGTCTTGAGATACTGGACCAGAAGAATGGCCTGCAACGTGACAGGTTAGTTAGTCCAAATTAGTTCTGCACCTTGATCATAAAGGTGTCAAGGCCCAGGCCTATTTATATAGTTGCAGGAGCCCATAGTATCCTCTGGAAGCCACATGTAAGTCATCTTTCCTGAGCCTCACAACAATGAAGTTATCTCCCAGAGAGATCCACAGGCATTTTACTTCATCAGGAAAAGTGAAGAAATGATGTCGTTAAGGAACATCATGCTACTGAAACATACCTTTTTGTAAAAGGAACAAGAATTAAAAAAAGCAACATGAAGATAATGGGAAGTATGTGTGTGTTCTTAAATATAGTTGTGAGAATGGTCACATCTGTAAAAATAAAATAAAACTCAGCAAACTATGCAAAAAGAAATGTGAATGTAAAGGAATCTACACCCTCACTAAAAGCCATTTTTTACAACATATACACAATCATTAAAATTCCTATTGAATATTTAATTTGCAGTGGTTAGAAACAATTTTAGGATTCCAACTCCTATGAAACACTAGAGAGGAAAAGAAAGCACTCAATGCAGGGAATCTATGATTCTGCCATCTCTACAACCAGACTCCTGAGGCTAGCGAGCACTGTGCTCAGCCAAACAAGAGAATTTTTCTTTCATTAATACACCAATTTTGAGAGGTGGTAGAGCTTTGTTTGACCACAAGGCACCATACCTATTTCACCAGGGTAGAATCTGAGCTCAGGGGAACATTACTAAAAAGAAACATAGACAAGACCAATCAAAGCCTTAATGCCAAACCAGCCAAATTTTATACAAAATTAAAGAGTTTCAAGACCACTTTAGAACAATCAGAATGCACCCCACATTGCTTGTCAATGGCTGTTTTATCATCCTTATTCTTTTGAGAAGATTCTTATGTAGCATACAAGAGGATTTCTAATTTTGATATTTTTTTTTTTTTTGGTGAAAGCATGAGGCAAGTTACTGGCCAGCTTCTTTTATTAATTTATCCAAATGTTATAATAGATTTTTACCCAATCTTATAAAAATATAATACAATATAATAGTAATATGTCCCTTAATTTACTCCTAAGGATAGGAGACAGGAAGAAGTGTTAAAAATTCAAAAGGGGAGGTTATAAGGAAGAATTTAGGAAAAAAAGAAACAAATAATAACAATCAACGGAAGAAGTGAATTCAGCTGAAATGGGAAAGGAAAACCACAGTGACTAAAGGAGAGGGAAGAGGCTGAACAATAACATTCTTTAGAAATGGCATCACAGGGGAGGTGACCCAGGATGGTTCTTAGTTATCTCCAGACATCCCTAGGCAGAAGTGTCTCAGTCCCTTGGGCACCAGTATCTCATTGTAAACTTTCCAAATACTATAAAAATGAAGTTTTTCCATTTGTGTTGGTTGGAGACTGAATCAGACTTCTAGGAGGAAAAGTTAAAAGGATTTTTACCTCTCACCTTTCCCTGCAAAAGCATATTGTCAGCAGTCACTTAACTTATTTGTTTTAGGCATGAAAATATCACTGTTTATAAATGCATCTTTGAGCTAGGCCATGATGATGCACATCTTTGATCCCAGTACTCAAAGGCAGTAGCAGGCAGATTTCTGTGAGTTCAAGGCCAGCCTAGTCTTGATCAACATATCAAGTTCCAAGACAGCCGGGGATGTTACGCAGAGAAATCCCGTCTTGAAACAAGATAAATAAATAAATGCATCTTTGTCTATATAATCAGGTGCATTTATGAACTTTAAAGGCATGGGGTAGGGAATGTCAAACAGGTATGACATAAGCACTGAAGGCCAAGAATGAATGCAGAGCATAATAAGCTCTCAGAGATGGTGGTTCTTTCTAGGACCTGGATACCTTTGAGAATTAGAGACAAGCATTTAAAAATGTGCCTACTCAGGATACTTATAATGCTGCTAGTCTTGGAACTCTGGTTTCAAGAAGCATACTCTCAAAGCTTACTACCTAGGGCATCACCATGAGAGTAAACAAGCCCCAGCTCTAGGTAGAAGGGCTGGTTTTAACCTAGGTAGGTACCAAGGCACGGCCTCCAAAGTGCTGAGGGAGAGGAGAGAACACTTGAACCAAGTCAGTCACACTGTAGACTGGGAATCTACACTAGAAGGGAAATTGGTGAAGAAAGCCTGGGATGCCCTGATAAAGAATACTAGTTGCGCTCTGCAGGAGGCATGAAGCCACTGGGTACTGGGAACTAGGATGTATCCTCAGCAGATTGACTTAGCAAAAGAACTCCATCCCCCAACCTGGCTGCAGAGAAAGTGAACAGCAGAGAGAGGGGAGGTGTGGGCAGGAGGGAGCCATCTGGCAAGAATGACAGAAAACCAGAAGGCCTGAGTTAGATCTGGAACAGGAATAGTTATGATGGGGTTAAGGTGTTTATGCCACTATGAAGTCAATTACTAGTTCTCTGGTACAGGGTGGGGTGGATAACATCTTACTGTATTGTGAGGCAAAATTAATGGGAGGGGACACTTAGCCTTCCTCTGTGAACATTTCTCATCATTCCACCCACCCTGGGTGGCTTTCTTTCCACGTGTTTCAAAAAGACATGGAGAGTGAGCTTTTCCCTGCTCTAGTCTCCCAAGGGGCATGAATATTGCTTCACAGTACCCCCAGCAGAGGCCCAACACACAGGTGTGCCAAACAATAAATAAATGAAGCAGCCTAGTTGTTACTTGGCTAGAATTAGACATCATCTAGAATAAAGAGTTCCATTCTCCAAATAAAAGGCACTGAGGCAGGGACTGTCATTTTGTTTAAAATCAAGTCATATAAATTGTATTTTGTTAGGGGATGGGTGTTCTCTTTTAAATCCTCAGAGCAGGACAATGGGCAACAACACTTGGTTCAAAACATCTGGAGGCCAGACCTGTGAACAGTTCTATGAGGCAGCCTGATAACAAACTCCTCTCAAAGAAGCTGAAATGCTACACTCAAAAGAATATAATAAATACTCAATATCATACCAAATACTTGCAACTCAGCAGCAGTGTGGAACCAAGCCAGTACACACTACCATATACCATAGGCACTCTGGCAGAACATCTGGATCCTATGACAATCAGAAGGCCTTTGCATCCATATTGAATCTCTCTAGGAGCTACAGTAAAATACATGCTGAATTCCAGGCAACCTAGCAAGCCTTCAGCCTGGCATTCAGGTATCAGGCCATAGCCAACTAAGCCTGGCTATGCACATAGGATTCAAGCTATTTCCTTCAGGGGGTATGGTTCTGGGGTTTGTCCAAAAGGAGCTCAGTATTATCATCAAAGGGAACTGTCAGGTAAACTAAACCTGCTAATGAGCTCAACTGGTTGGCCACCTGTATTACTGGAACAATGCTTATCAGAACTGCATGCTGAGTTCCTTTGTTGGCACAAACCTTGTGTGCTCAAGGTCTGCTTCATGGTGGGAGAGGGAACATGAAAGAACTAAGCAGTTATCTTGAGAGCCAGAAAGCAAAGAAGGTCAAAGGTCCATGCTTCTCAGGCTTTGAGGGATGACCTAGCATTTCCATCACAGTGAATGACAATACAAGTAGGAAGGCCTTTTTTTCTGTATCTTCCAAAGCAGCAGTCCAATGCTGTAATTCCAAAAATTACTTGATCTCAAAATATCCTATCCTTGAGTGCACTCATCTTACCTTTTCCAAGGAGAGGCTACCTTTACTTGCAGTAATGATCCCAAAGTTCTTTACTCTGCTGAGTCTTTATAGAAACACAAGTGTTTTCAGATGTCCCCACTACTGTGAAGTGGTGTCATCCCCCAGGACCTAGCGTGAACCCCAGAGTCTACTATGCCCAGATAGATGGAGGACTGTAAGGACAGAAGAAAAATGGATGGATGGATTGATGTATGTACCTAAAGAACATTTATCAATATTAAAAGGAAGGGTGTGGAAATAGAAATGATGCCAAAAAAAAAAAAACAAAAAAAAAAAAAACAATGCCAAAGCTGTGCTGGACAAGCGCTGTCTACAGAAATTTTCCCACAATGTTAGTCAGCCATTTTAGCAATGTCATGAACAGACATGGCATCAAATTAGTGAATACACTGCCACTCTTAACTCTATGGAATACAGAAATCAGGACAAAACGAATGGTGTCAGATTTCTTAGAACCTAAATGATTAAATCATAGAGATGCTCCAAAATGAACATAAATTTATCTTCAAGAAAAGCAGAAAATTACCCTGAAGGCAAATCAGAGGCTACCAAAGCTGCCAGCCTTTACTACCACATGCCCATGGACTAGGCTGCTACCTTCTGGGATTCAGAGTCAGGGACTTTGCAGAGTCATGTGGGTAATGCAAAGTGGGGCATCAAGCCAAAAACTAGACATCAGCCTTAAGGTTGTTATGGAATTAGTCGTGCCAAGTTTGAGACTTGGGAACTGGTTTTGGGACTTGAGCCTGAGACCTGCTACCTCCTCTCTTTCCTGCTTCTTTCTCTAATATATGCCTGTTCCACCAATGTATTTTGGAAGCATATAGTTTGTCTGGTTCTACAGGTTCAGCACTGGAAAAAAATTGCCTCAGGCAAATCTGATTTAGATGCTATTTACAAGAAATTTTGGGCAGTAGAAATTCAGGTTAATGGTGGAATAAATTAGACTTTGGGGGCAGACATGAATTTTGAGGGGCTAAAGACAGAATGCTATGAATTAAACTGTGTACCATTAAAAAGTGCATATTAAAGCCATAATCTTGAAAATGACAGCTTTTGAAAATAGGGTTTCTAAAAAGATGATAAAAAAATTAACTATTTTTATAAGAGCACAAGACCTAGTCTTATAGGACAGGTGTCCTTATAAGATTATGATGAGACTGCAAGCAATGCCTTAAAAAAGTTCAAAGCCAGCCTGGGCTACATAGAGGGATAGTGACTCCAATGAAGTTGATGAGAAATCAGAGCTTGCTTTCGTTAGTTAGGGCACAGTATGAAGGTGACTGTCTGCAATTAAATTTTTTAAAAAAGTCTATACCAGAAACAAACTGCACCAGAATATGATCTAGGCATTTGGGATTCCAAGTTTATGAGAAAAGAAACACCTGCTGTTGGAGGCCCCAATCCAGAGGCATTCCTCAACTGAAGCCAAGGTCAAGGAAAGACCCTAAGCCCTCAGAGAAAACTGGAAAAATAGGGGGTAAACAGAGACAGTGAGCAACAAATAAGTCAAGGTCTAAAATTAAAAGACCTTGATTGGTACCTTTCATTTCACTAATCACACTAGTTCAGTGATTTCAGTAAGGGGCCACTATTCTTCTCAAAGGACATATGGCCATGTCTGGAGACTTTTCAGTTACTATAAAAACAGATCAGGTAATGTTCTTGATATATTATAAGAGGAGACAATGGCTGCTAAACATATTCCAATGCATAGAATATTACCCATCACAGAGAATGTAGTGACCCCAAATGCCTATAGTACTATCTATAAAAATACCTAAAATATGTGTATGTTTAAAACTATGTGGCTGAGCAGTGGTGGTGTATGCCTTTAATCACAAGCACTCCAGAAGCAGGGGCAGGAGAATATCTGTGAGTTCAAGACGAGCCAGCTACATAGAGACGTTCTGTATATACATGTGTGTGTGTGTGTGTGTGTGTGTGTGTGTGTGGTGTATGCATGCATGTGTGTGTGTGTACATGTGTGTGTAAAAAGGCTGCATCAAAATTCTATTTAAAATAGCAAGAAAACAATAAAAAAGCCAAATGTCCAATGCTAGGGATATGATTCAACAAATCAATGCATATCATTCATTGTCTGAGCTTGTTAGTACACAATTGTAATTCCAACCCTGCAAAGGCTGAGGAAGATGATCTTAAGATCCTGTCTTCAAAGAAAAAAAAAACAGTTGCCAGGTGTTGAATGCCTTTAATATCAGCACTCAGGAGGCAGAAGCAGGAGGATCTCTGTGAGTCCAAAGCCAGCCTAGTCTACAAATCAAGTTCTAAGACAGCTGTTAAACATAGAAAGCTTGAATTGAAAAATTAACATCAAAACCAAATAAAAACAATGTTATTCATTAAATATTGGCTCCATTTGGTGTTTTCTATGGATGGAGAATAATGAAAACATAAGTTGGGTCTTTGTAAAACCTACTTGGAATTTTTCTTTTCTTCCCTCCCTTCTTCCTTCCTCTCTCCTTCCCTCCCTCCCTTCCTCCTTCTCTTAAAGAAAGAGTCTCAAGTACTCAAGTAGCCCAGGCTTGTCTCAAACACACTATCAAGTTGATGATGCCTTGATCTTAAATTCTGATGTTCTGTCTCCGTTTCCCTAGTACTGAGATTACCCCCACTCCTGGTTTTATGTTGTACTGGCACGCTAGACAAGTATTCTGCATACTAAGATACATCTCCAGTGCAATAACTTTTAAAGTATGTTTAATAAAACACTGTAATAACATAGGAGTATTTTTATGAGACTGTTAGAAAGAAATTACTTGATATATGATCACATTATAGTTCTTTTTTTTCCAGGGGTGGGGATTGAGAGAAGATCCCCAAATTTAGGTGGAACTGTCGGTGGTGGTTGCACAGGAAAAGAAAAAAAAAACCTAATTGTTAAGCACCCCTTCTTGCTATCTCTCAGGGCAAGTGGGATATAGATGAATTCTTTTTTATATTCTGCTTTCTGCCCATTAGCAAATTTAGCTAGATCATGAAAGCTAGACTCACATGACTCCAGAAGTGTCCATGCCACTTCCACCTACAGACTTGTTCTGTATGGCTTTCTGGGTTAGCTCTGGGGATGCTCTGCCTTGCTACAGTTGGCTGTCAGCAGTTAAAAATCAGAATATTTAATTTCAAAATCTAAACTAAAATCCTAAAAAAATAAAGAGCTGGTACACATGGATAATAGTCCCTAAGGAAAAAAAAAAGTGGCACATGATGACTAGAGCCATCCATTCACTCTTACCACAGGCCCCATCACTCTGTAACATATTACATCTGGCCAACTGGTTGTGAGCCAACCCAGGTGGGTACCTTTTAATGTGCAATGACCCCTGCAAGCTGAGCATAGAAATGGGAAAGCCTTCCTGGGGAACAGCCTGGGCAGCCAGATAGCACGTACCAAGAACACTTGCCAGGTGAGACATGCAGGAAGTTTAGGATAAATGATGCTCATAAGCCTTAGGCATGTCACCTTGGCTAAAGATGAGAGCACTAGAGGACCCCACCCTAGCAAAAGCTCCATGAAGACTGCAAAGTGCTACGCATTTGCTTAAATATTCACTGAAGGAAAGACATTTGAGATCTTCAGTGCCAGGAGTTAACCTCAGGGAATTCAGCTATACTGGGGAACAAATAAATAACAAATCTCCACTGTCCAACACTCACCACACTCACCATGCTCACCCTGTGGGAAGGATTCAGACAGAGCATGAAGGAAGCTGGAAGCAGGAAACTAGCTGTTCAACACAAATATAAATATTTTTGTGGTCAACAGAACATCAAACTTGTATCCTGACCCTCATTTCCCACCTCTGCTCCAAAGAAATAATACAATGACATTTATAACTGTTCCATAATTATTCTTTTTTAACAAGGTCAACCAACATTTATAGTTTCCAAGGTCAAGTTCCCTATCCAAACACTTACATATGCATGTTCATGACAGTAATACTCAGAATTTGGAAATATCCCCAGTGTCCATCAATGGATAAATAAAATATGACCTATCCATATGAGGGAGTATTACTCAGAAAATAAAGTATTAATACAGGCTATAACACAGATGAGTCTTGAAATCATTATACTTAGTAAAAATAGTAATGTAAAAGGACACATACCCTGTTCTATTCACATGAGAAGCACAAAATAGACAAATTCGCAAATACATGAAATATATTAGTAGTTGCCTAGGGCTGGAGGTGAGGAGGAATGAAAAGTAGTTACTTAATAGGTACAGGGTTTTCTTTGAGGCTGATGAAAATGTTTTGGAACAAGATAAAGGTGATAGTTGCACAACACTGTAAATGTACTAGATGTTAATGAATTATACAGTTTAAAATGTTAGTGATTAATTTTGTTTAAATTTTATTTTAATTTTTACCCTGGATATTTTTATGTGTGGAAGAAGGGGTAATGAGTATCAGGGGTGTCCTAGGATCTATGGATCAGAATGTTCTGGAAAGGTGTGTGTGTGTGTGTGTGTGTGTGTGTGTGTGTGTGTGTGTGTAAATACAAATATATAATTATTATAAAGTCCCCGAGGTTAATTTTATTTGCAGCTAGGATTTATAAGTAGCAGGTAAAGATGCCAGATGTTCGTATATAATCTGACAGAGAAACAGAATGCATTACAAATGAACTAGACAGCCCTTGTCAAGAATCAGCTTGCTTGTTATAAGTGCTAAACAAGGGCACACAGTAATGGAGTAAAATTGCAGAACTAATTAGGATGAATGGGTAGTTGAAACTTCAGCTGCAACCATGGCCAGCACAACACAGGAAAAACTGGATGCAACTAGGAGCTGCCCCAAACACCAGTGTTTAGATATCTCACTGGATAGGAAGACCCATTGGACTGCTAGTGGCCTGACACTTGGGGCTTGTGATTCTTGCAGGGAATGTGAGGAGCAAGGCCTACTGTAAAAATAGGCTGCAATTTTCTTCATTGTAGATAATTCTTGCAGGTATTTCAGAAATTGCATGTTATATCAGAGATCCATAAATGTGATACCATTTAATTTAACAATTTTATTGGAGGAGTTACTATGAGGGATCACTAGATTTATTCATTTGTCCTTTTATTGACTGGAATACAAATGACACCTTTCTCTAGTATCGTTTTTTTTTTTTCCCTTGCTTCTGAAGAATTGGCCCTTTTGGACCATTATTTCAGTAAATATGAGACTTGATTACTAAAAGAGTCATGGCCTAATACCAGGTATGTCCAATACACAGAATCAAATGTTATACTTCTGTTCTATTTCATCTGTATTTTTAAAGCAAGTGGTATGAGAGGAATAAAGAACTTAAGAACATTAGTTTTGACCAAAACCCAACATTAATAGAATAATTTAAGCTTAATGTGGACCAAGCATTTTGTAGAGAAAACATGCATACACACACGTTCATTCTTTTCTATATCTATATCTGTATATATCTTTCTTTCTGTATCTTACAAACGTTTGCAAACATTGCTAGCAAACAGCTTCAACAAAACCAATTTTAATAACTCATACACTTGAGGTGCCATTATGTCATGGGTTTGCTTCATGGAAAATTTCCTGATTTTCCACTAATTTTAGTTTTGATTGTGATGAGGCCTCTTCAACAGCTCGAGGTGGAAGGCAAAAGCAACCCAAAACCAGCGAGCCCTAAAAAGACCACAGGAAAGACATTAAAGGTACAGAGGCACATTCATTGCCTCTGTAGTGGGAATCAGTGAAGATCTCACCATTGACCAAAGACCTAAAGATGCAAGCTACTGGCTTGGATTCTTCACAAAACAGGTCTTGTTGGACATGAAGGTAGAAGAAAAACAACTTAACTCCTAATTCCCATCACTTGGTTGGGGTTAATCTACATGGTTTTAGAACTCCAAAATGAGACAGAAAATGATGTTGGTCCCTTGAAAACAGTGAGAGTGGCCACTAACAATTCTTAAACAGATGAGAAGAAAGCACTGTATATCTCTAAGTGAGAAGAGAAAATGAGTACATCTGAAGGAAATGCAGATTTTGTATTCCATCAAATATGGACTGAGTTGGCACAAGCTTGTGAACTGAGACACTGATAATGACTCAGGAAAAAAAAAATCAGTAACCGGTTTATGTAAAACATTATAGCCATCTATATTTTAAAGGAAAACTAGGTGATAAATGGAAAAACACAAATAATTTTATTAATCAGTCTGGAAGCATAAGTACATGTGTTCATATTTTAAAATTCAAGATATGACATATTTCTAAAACCCCAAGGGAGAGATGAAAATTGGAAGTTATTCAAACAAGAATTGTTGGTTAAGGCCACTGCAGTGGCACTTGAAATTCGAAAGCTACTCTGTCCTGCTCTTGTAACTGCATATGAATGCAAGAAGCTATTCTTGGTAATCCTTGACATTTTTGTCAATATGCCATGTACATGGTGACATTTTGGAGGTTTATGATATGGGCTAGGGAGGAGGGGAGGTTGGTTTCTGGTGTCTTGGCTTTTAATACGGAGATTAACAAGATGACAATCTTAGGTTAACCTGGATCAGGTCAGTCACAGAAGGATTTATCTCAAATGACTAAGTATATGTACAGCAAACAAAACAAGACCATAGATCTGAAGAAAAGTCAGTGTCAATGTAACAAACTCTATGAAGATGATCACCATATATTCAAGCTCTGTCATTTCAAGTTCTTAAAAATCATTCTACTTATTAGCAAGCAATCCCCATTTTTAAATAATAAAAATAAAACTTTATAAGCACAATTACTTATAACACAAGGGCTTTCATAAAGTGAATGGCTCCCCTCAATCAATACCATCTTTCATGTATCTTTAATGTACTACATCTTATAAATTGAAAGAACATAGCATATGTACTGCCTGCATTTCCTGTCACATGAAATTCCTTGTAGCCTCAGCAGCAGAGCTGGGGATAATACAGAAAAGTCAGCTCCTCTATGTTGATCCAACAGTTATGACTAAATATACATTTTGGCAGGATATATTCATGTCCAAATTGACAGAGAATCTGAGAAAGAGTCTAAAGAAGGGTGACTATACACATGACCAAAGCACAACATTTAGAGCCTTAAACCACATACATTTATGTCTGAGAGCACTTCCTCTTCGCACTCAGCCACACTGCTTGACTCTAAGGAAAACCATTATTTCCTAACTAGTTCTTGTGTCTCAGCTCCTACTGGCCAGTTACTCTTCTACAGCAGTGAGAAGCCCCCCCATGAAATGTTAACTCTTAGCCTATTTAAAATCAAACCCAGAATCCCTGTCAATAGATGTTTCACTACAAATATCACCTTCCAGCTGGCTCATTGTTTGTCACTTCAGCCTTTGTGGCTGGGGGTGGGAGGTTCTCCCTAAAAGGCTCTTTACTCAGATGAGAGAATCCCTTTTGGCCTTCTGCAGGGATTAGCTAAAAGTCCACTGCCTGAATCTAGAGGGCTTCCTCTGATATTCTCCACAAAATGGCTACCTATATGTATCACATTTGATCAAACTATCCTCAAGTAGAATTTTCATCTTAGAAGGTAACTAACATATTCACTATTGTTCTTTCTTATCACTGCACTGTCCCATAGGAACAAGGTATAAGACCACTTGGTCTCATCTTTGCAAACACCAGAGGTGCTCATTGTTTGTCATGAGAGGCCATCTTGAGCTTGGGAGAATGCTGAGCAATGTTACAGGCTTCTAACCTACTACATGACCTTAGGCCACACTACCCCCACCCACCACCATGTTGTGACAGCCAAAAATGTCTTCAGCCATTGCCAAATATCCCCTGGAAGGCAAAAATTATCCCTGGCTGAGAACCACCACTTTCAATGGAATTTATAAACCTGAGGGTGAAGATATTTTACAGCGTTGGGCACATGCTGCTAGTAAAACACATAAGCGTACAGTGAAGTTAACTATTCATTGCTTTCCACTGCTTCTGTCTAACCCACCTGTCCCTTCTTCTACCAAGCACATTTTGCACCACATGAACAAGGATTTTTAAAGACATGGATATGGACAAGGTGTCTGAAATTTCTCTGCCATACTCTTGATAGTTTCCTTCAAAGATCTAAGAGCACAGACTTTTGAAAAACTTTTTTTTACCCCCGAAATAAGTTCTACTGTGTGTACAACTAAGCATATACCTAAAGTACAGACATTCTCTTTGTGATACAAGCAGATATGACTAAAGATCTTGTCCTTGCAGCAAATCCTATTCTTAAAAATGGCTGGGATGCTGGGCAATAGTGGTGCATGCTTTAAATCCCAGCACTTGGGAGGCAGGTGCAGGTAAATCTCTGAGTTCAAGGCCAACCTGGTCTATAGAATGAGTTCCAGGACAGCCAGGGCTGTTACACAGAGAAATCCTGTGTCAAAAAAACGAAGCAACAAAAAATTGGATGGGGTGATAGCTCAACTGGTAAAAGGCTTACTTTGCAAGCAAAACCCTGACATCAATCACTAAAATCCACATAAAAAGCCAGACATATTATCTTACAAATGTAATTAGACAGATCTCTGTGGCTTACAACTCAGCCAGTCTAGTCCACTTGGTGAGCATTGGACCAGCGAAAGTCTCTATCATATGTGTGTGTGCATCATATATATATATATATACACACACACGTGTGTGCATACACATGTGTATGCATCTATCTATATATTTCATATAAGATATATATGATATCTATGATATATATCTATTTAGATATATGAGCTACATGCCTACATATACCCTATATAATACATTAGATATATAAATATATATAAACAATGGTTAATGGGGTCTGAAGAATGGCACCCTGAGGTTGTTCCTTGACTTTTTTATGCATATACACATATCTGCACCTATACATCCATGAGAACTCACACACACACACAAAAGAAAAACAACGAGAAACATTAAAATGTAGTACTTGTTCTACTGTAGGCACTGACATAATTGTCTATACCATCTTACTGAATCCCCAAAAGCACCTAGAAAGCAAATATTTCTATTACATTTTATAGGAGAGGAAACAGTGTCAGAAATTCCACAGAAAATAGTAGAGCCAAAAGTAAGTCAAGGCTGTCCCATGTCTGCAATCAGTTCACATAGTTAGTGATACAATGTAGGGTTAATGTCTACCTTGCTTCTGGCCACCTGTTCAAATGCTAATTAAAAAATACAAAAAATGTGTAACACAATTTTCAGAGGTTTATTCACAAAACATTTGAAAGAAAGAATGTTGATATTTTAAGGTCCAAATGTCAAATCAATCCTCTATTCACAAAATTATCTGTTCTCCCAATTCTGTCATATAGCCAGATAGCACTTCAACTTTCCTAAAACAAACAGAAATATGAGTGAGTCATCCTACAAGACCAATGGCTCTAAGCAAAAAAGTTAGCTGCCTCAGTAATGATTACCAGGCTTTTGAATAGCATTGTTCTACTCTTACAGTTGGCAAAGCTCCTAAGCAATAGTAACATGTGGCTTCTTGGCATTTTGCCCAGACAATTGTATAGACATTTTGAGAAGCCCCCAAATCCTTTTGCATAGTGAAATGTTGCCAAGTCTGATCTCTCCAACTAGAAAATCAAGGTAGCTATCTGAATTTTAAAGTGATTTACCCTTTAAAATTGCTTGTAAAAAATTATTAGCTATAGTCATCATACAATAAACTCTTCCTATTTTATGTGTACAGTTCCATGATTTTAGTAAATTTAGAGTTGTATGACACATATTTTAATTTTAGGGCATCATGCAGGAAGATAGCTCTTACATTTTTGCCAGTGCCATATCTTCTCTCTTCTAGACCAGACATCACTAATCCATTTTCCACTTCTACAAATTTTTATTTTTCTGGACACAGTAATAATCAGATCATACATTCCATTGTCTTTGTCTCATTGTTTCACTAAGCATCATGTTTCTGAAGTTCACACAGTAATTTCCTTTTTCATGTAAAAACTACCCTATAGTTGGATACCCCACTATTTCAAGGTGCACTGGAAGATTATGGTAAATTTTCTGCAATTCACTGTGCAATGAATCTTTTGTGATATATCCAGGCTGATGATGGTTAAGTACAGGAACATACACTCATTCAGCAGCAGGGCAGGTGGCAGGAATTTCAAAGGCAATTTGCTCATTTCAAACCAAATCTCCATTATTTTAGGAGTTATATTTTGGCTTGCAGATGTCTGTGAACTTCCTAAAAGTAAAGGAAAGCCTCAATATCCTGCCACCTTTATCTGAACACAGAGCTGCTCCACCTCACATCTGATTTTTCCAAGCTTCATTATTTCAAAATCCATGAAGCCTCAAAGCAATACTGTTCAGTGTTTAAATGTCATTGGCATAGAAAAAGAAAAATTGGTAGAAATTCTGGTGAAACCCAAATGTCTAAAGTTTGCCTATCAGTAACTAGATCAAGACTGGCTTTTCAATTTCAGTAAAGCTACTATGATAATATTAGACGTTAACAATGGGGTGCTATCCAAATTTTACAACTCTTCAATAAGTCTAAAACATTCCAATATGAATGCCATGAAGATGACATGTGGTGGTGGTGTACACCTTTAGTACCAGCACACAGGAGGCAGAGGCCAGCCTTGTATTCAGAGATAGTTCCAGGGCAGCCACAGCAACAAACACAAAAAACTTGACTCAAAAAACAAACAACAACAACAAAAAGAATGCCATGAAGAAAGCTTCAGGTGACATTGGATAGAAACATAAAAAACAGAAACTTAAGTTTAAATGACTTAAAAGATAAAGAGACATGTATAATTTCATATGAGAAAAGAACTGAGGGTAGATAGCCCAGAAGTGTAATTCATCTTAGCAAGGGACTTAGCAAGAGACTAGTCATTCTGTTTCCCCAACTTCACAACCACCTCCTTCCCAGCACAATGGCACCAGTACAGCCTCTTAACTCCCAAAGCCCATTATTTAGCTCCATATCACTTTATGGGGGTGAAGAACTTCTCTTCAGCAATTTTTGCCCTATACCTCATATCCTAGTTCTACTAGAAAGATCTGGATCATGGAATCCTATGTCAACCAATTGTAGACTTCTATGCTAAATGTCTGGCTTAGCTCACTGTGAGGCATTATTAATATTTAGGGTTGGATCACTTTTGTTATGAGGACTATCTTATGCATTTTAGGTGGCTTTTTGTGTACAATACCTAGCACCTTCCTTGGCATGTCATCCCCCTGTTGTAGCACCCAAAATGTCTCAAAAATACTATTAGATATCCTGTGGAGGATAACAGCCTCCCCACTTGAGATCTAGTATGTAAGAGCAACTAGAATTTTATCAAGAACTATAGATGGATCCCATCCTGAGGCAAGATAAGAAGAGGCCATTCTAACAAAATAGAGGCACTGCCATCTTTGTAAGAAGGAATTCCTCTTGAGTAACCTAGAATATAAGAGAAAATTTCAGTGAAATACAGAAATGCAAAATGATCGTTACAAATCAGTAAAACTTGTCTCCATATACATGATTACATTGAACATCTATGGAGGATATGTATATGTCAAGTACTATGTAGATAAATCAGAATAAAATATAGATGAGTTAAAAGAAAGAAGATAATTTTAAAAACTAGAATTTTGCTTGGTACTTTCAACTCCCAATTTTCTTTTCCTAAATTTCAATTTTTAAAAAGATCCACAGGAGCTTTGTGAAGAAACAACTCCATAAGACATCTATGAGATGATAAACTGATTATTCACTGACTGGCTTTAGGAAAGTTAGGGAGTGGCTGCTAATAAACCTGTGTTTTCTTTGGAGAAAGGTGACAAGAATTAGATAGTGGTGGTTGACAGCCTCATGAACATATCAAAGTCACTAAGTTGTACCACTTTAAAATGGATTATCTTATAGTACATGAATTAAATCTCAAAGTCTTAAAACTAAGCAACAAGCAGACTAATTAAAAGGCAAATTGAGTCAACTCCACACTCTGAGACAAAGAGTTTTAAAAGGTAGAAATATCAACTAGGGAGGTTGGAGAGATGGCTTTGCTGTTAAGAGCACTGGCTGCTCTTCCAGAAGTCCTGAGTTCAATTCCCAGCAATTACTTGGTGGCTCACAATCATCTACAATAATATTTGGTGCCCTCTTCTGGTCTGCATGCATACATGCAGTACAGAACCACTGTATACATAATAAATAAATATTTAAAGAGAGAAAGAAATATTCATGTGGTTACATGCCTAAGCTCCAGGTAGGAGTTCTCTCACCTGCCAGGAATGAAGGTACTTAAGAGCTACTCAGGATGTCCTGTCTGTCCCAGTGGCCCTGTCTGTCCCAGTGGCCCACAAACACTGCACTACTAGCCACCTGGGGGTGGTACAGATAGCCTGGCTGCACTCCTAGTTCTTTGCATTAGCATTCCTCTCATCTCATTCCCTGAGCCACTACCATTTAAAGATATAGAGCATTTTTCAGTAGAAAAACACCAGGGATCCCACAAACCCATAAGCAGGTTTTAGAAATGTATATGCTTACTCTCCATATTCAGATGTGAACAGAGGCAGAAGCCACCATCTTGTAACTTTTCTGTGCACTGAAGTGGGGGACTCCGTGGCTCAGAGCATCTTAAGCAGCTGATACCACACATAGATGTATACACACACATACACTCAAAATGCGATACCATCACAGCTCCAGGTTGCTCCAAACAGTGAAATGTGAATACATTTTCCTTTGTGCCACTATATATATGCATATATCATAAATATCTATCCATTGAGATTACCCTCAGAATGGAGTGATATGAAGACTAAAATATATTCCCAAAGTTCCACGTGCTGGTTCAAGTCTTCTCAGATGTTTGTGGGTAACTTCTGTTCCTCATGCAAATACAGAAACCATTCTTTGACGGCCTTTCCTGATTACCTATAGTACCACAGGAACTACCAATCTACTTGTATCAAAATGCAGTCAGTCACCAAAGCATTGTAACCAAGGAATATTGCCTTAGCACAAAAAGGTACATAACAAAGTATAGAAACATTTCTGACTATCTGAACTTGAGTTTGGGAGAGGATCATTACCAGCATCTAGATCTAGTAAATAGAGGCCTGGAATAATGCAAACCATCCTATGCTACCATCTCCCAAGAAGCAACTATCTGTTCCCAAATACCAAGAATGCCATAGAAGAGAAACCCTGATCTAGTAACAGTTTCATCACCTGGATGCCTTTCAGGACTCTACTGTGAGTTGTACAATCAGTTGACTGACCCAATATGCTTCTTTCTTCTCTATATATTATTGAATTTGTGAAATGGTAAGAATGAAGGCTTTCAATAATAGCTGAAAGCAGCCCTTAATATTGGCCTAGAGTGTCTCAGCTCTAGCTGAGACTGTAGTAAGAAGTTTGTAGTAAGAAGTTTGTAAGACTGTAGTAATAAGATTGTAGTAAGAAGTTTGAGACCTATGAACATTTCACTTGCCATACCTTAAATTATTACAAAAAATCTTTGCACTTCTTGTTTTCCTCCCAAATTTTCCAACATAAACCTTGTCCTTTTTGCCCTAGTACCCCATATCTCTCCAGTGCAGGCCCTCCATCACCTAAGCAAACCTCCAATAGTCTCTATTGCTGACAGATGTCCAACCTGCCCAACATTGCTACTTGATCAGCTCAGCAGAGGACAAGATATAGTACTTATGTTATAAGTCTCAACATAAGACTACATACACATTCAAGCCACAAGAAAGGTGAATCCTAAAGCAGAACTGCAAGAAAACAGTGAAAAATGCATACTACCTGCTTCATTGGCATATGACAAGTGGGAGACTGTTAAGACAGAAAGCTGACCTGGTGCTTCCAATCTCTCCAGGACACAATGTGTGAGAGTATGGTAGTTACATCTATTAATGCTGATGCAAACCGCTAAAAACCAAGAGGCTTCATCCAACAAAGTATATCTCACAGGTTCAGCATTAGTTTAACTGTGTTAAAGTCAAAGTGTCTACCACAGCTGAAGCTCTTTCTGCAGGCTCCAGGAAGGTATCTTTCTATTTGCCCTTTCTAGTTACTAAAAGCTATCTGTGTTCCTTGGTTTGTGGCCATGTGACTTCAATCTTTGCTTCCACTGTCATATCCTCATCTCTGTCTCATTCTCATTTGCTTTGCTCCCTCCAGTAAGCTCTATTGTGCTACTGGGAGTACCCAGATAAGGCAGGATCTTCTCCCTATCACAGAATCCTTAACTTAATTGAATCTGCAAAATCTAACTTGCCATGGAGGGTAACTTATTAACAGGGAATAAGACATTAACATATCTGTCTTTAAGGTGTCATTACACTGCAGGGGGAAAAAACATCAAACAACAATGAATGCAAGATAAGATAACCAGTGGGTCTAGAATAGGAAAAGGGCATAAAATTTATCCTACTTTAACAGGGTCAAGTACATGGTTGGTTGTGAGAAAGAGGTCCTGAACCTCCCATTGGCCTCAGTTTCATCATAGGTCCATCTATGTGTTTCATGCAGCCATGACTGGCTTCTAATGAAAGCATGCATGCTAAAGCTTGAAACATGATACATGATATGTGATATGTCTATAATATCTACAGAGTGGGGTAGCTGGGGTTTGACTCAATGATAGGGTGCTTGTCTGACACTGACAAGCCCCTGACACCTCTCTCTAGTAGTGAAAAAGAGGTATTGAAGCCCAATGAAGAGAAACCTTACTACATAATGAGATATTACTGAAAAATATAAGTGCAGCAAGCCTTACAAAGGCAAAGCCTTTTCTGATATCACTTAGAGTCCCAAACCTTGGAAAAATGCTAGAGTGAGAGAGGCTGTGCAACAAATCCTGTTGAACAAATGAACAACTGAATGAACAGATGTAGGCTACTCATAACGGGTGTGGATTGGATGGCTGTGTTCTGTGCTAGAAAAAGCAATAGGTCAAGGGTCAGGAGAGCCCATAGTTTTCTAACTATTGGCAGAACACCCCACTTAACTGAGCTCTCATGTATGAAGAGATGAGTTTAAATAAGATGTTCCTAGCTTTTCTGATCCCAAGACTTTGGCAATCTCAGTCTTAGATGGTCTGACCCAGGTCTTCAGCCCTTCACATACAACCTCTGGGCTAGTCATATCAACTCATTCTCTCACTTGTGTGGAACATGAACAGCATTTCCTCATTCCAACATTTTTCTCATGAGCCTCTTTACCTTGCTCAGTTCTATAAGCACTTTAATATCTTGCCCCAAGATAAAGATATTTTATCCTTGATTGACAAGGATAAAAATCAGTCCATGTTCAAGAGAGCTCTCCTAGCAGAGTGAAGCTGTTAAATACTTTTCTTCCTACATTCATGGAAATGGAGGTCAGTATCATTTTGATTTCTCCAAGGTCCTATGACTCAAATACATCATAAATGTGATCTTATCATGAAGTTCTGGAGAGTATCTTCAGAAATCCCTATGATCCCTTACTAGTTTTCTGGTTTCAACTGTAAACCCTGCAAAATATACCCACTGGTATATTACAATAGAAACTAATAACCTTCTGGTTAGATTTAAAGCCCTTTCCACAAGATGGAACTCATGAATGCTATTGTTAACTGGACCAAAAACCTGTGACTTGCCAGATCACAGGCCCTAATACTATTATTGCTAAATTGGTATAGCATGAAACTGTCCCCTAGGTTCTTATCTACACATGTACAATATATAGATAATCCCAAATCAGAGATACTTTCTTGTGCAGTAGATGGCAATTAGTACAGAGACCCACAAACAAACTGGTTAATGTACAGAGACTGGTAGACATTAAAGAGCCATGGGGCCATTGCACACCTGAACTCACAGCAGCTGTGACTGCCTGTGTAAGACTTACATAAGATCAAGCCAGCTAAATTCTTGGCATGGATAAGGGAGAGCCTCATGAAGTCCCACCCCTGCTGGAAACTAATGGCTGTAGAAAAGGTATGGTTTTTTTAGGAATAAAATCCCTGAAAAACTACCCCAGGAGATGATCCAATACCCTGCAAATATAAGCAGCACTAAGTAGACTCAGTGAGTTTTAAACAAGAGAACAGATGAAATTGGAAGGGGAAAGTGCTGAGGAAAATACGGGAGAAATTAGAAGGAAAGGAACCAAAATAAATCCAGTCAAAACACATTATATACATGCATGAAATTCTCAAAAAATATATAAGATATATATAATATCTTATATCTTATACAATATATCATATATATTGTAATGTATAATATATAATAATGTATAATATATAATAATAGTGTAAGTTTAAAAAATGGACCTCTCCTTTTCTTGGAAGTTATTTCAACTAAGGAACTTAATTAATCATGGCATGTCCCATGACCTTTATCACTTTTGTTTGTTTTATATATTTGTTACTTATTTCTCACCCCCCAACACACACCAAAAACAAAACCAAAACAAAACAACAACACCCAAAATTCTTGTCTTTACATACAGTCCCAGCATGAGAAGTCAAGAATCTTCATAAATATTTCTTTGTTTTATTAGATTTAGATGAAGAAAATTGATTTCTATAAAATTTTAACTTTACTTTTATTCCATCAGATTGAATTTGTTGGAAAGGCAGACAACATCAGCAGAAGGCCTGGGAAAGAAGCCAAAACTCCTATCTCAAGCTTACCAGGTGACCCTGCCATGTCACTTGAACCACAGTTTCCTGAAGTGAACCTAACAGACTGTGATGCACATTATTTCCACTTCCCAAATCAGAGTGAAAGGAAAGAGAAGGAAACTTGGAAACTTCTAAACATCCGAGAGCTATTTTTGGAAATCAATGACTTTTCCATTTACTTTTCTTAGAGAAAAAAAAAGAGAAGGGATGAAAAAGAAAGATATTAGACTGAAAAGCAGCAATTGACATCTAAATGGATACAAAAGGAAGATTCTTTCCAGGGGCTGACCCCTGATGGCTTTTAAAGCCAGAAACTCCCTTGTGTTCATACGAACACTATCTATAATCTTAAAGAATGAAAAATGGAAAAATCATTAAGTTGTTTATCGGAAAGCTCAACTTAGACAGTTCACATAACCCAGAAATAGACTCTGTGAGGTAAATATAGTCAAGCTCCTATTAATTAATACTGAATAGTAGTTCCAAGAAGGTAGCAGTATTATCTGGCTCTGTTATAGAAGGCTCCAACTTAGCAAATACCAGAGCCAAGACTGTTTTCTCCTTAAGGTAAAAGCTAGGAGTCAAATACTCCCACGTCTTAGGCAAATAATAAATTTTGTGTGTACTTTTCCTATGAAGAAGAAGAAGAGGAGGAGGAGGAGGAGGACAAAGAAGAAGAAGAAGAAGAAGAAGAAGAAGAAGAAGAAGAAGAAGAAGAAGAAGAAGAAGAAGAAGAAGAAGAAGCCACCTGCTCAAGGGACTTTTTAATATATCAAAGAATTCTTCCGTATGGCACAGGTAAAACCCCATTTAGTCAACAAATGCCCCTCAACTCTCATGCCATGATATAACTGTAGCAGTCAACCATTAATTACACTCAGCTCTAATCTCAAATATAATTTCACAGTGCTTTATTTTTAATAATGTAAAGGGGAATGTGCCAAAGTGTGTATTTGGATGTCAGAGAACAAGTTTGGGAAGTCAGTTCTCTTCTTCTACCACATAAGTTGGAGGAAGCTGAGGTAATCAGGTTTAGCACTAGGTACCTTTAACCACTAAGTTATCTGGTGGACCTAACATATGATTTTTCCCACTGTTCTTCATTTCCAGTAATGTACAACTACCACTAGGCTACAAGAAGCAGAACATCTAGTTTTGAGCACTGGATCCTTGAACAGCATAATTCAAGAAAATTAAGCAGAAAGCACACACACAGTTGTTAAAGGCACTATTTTTTTTTAAAAAAAAAAAAAAACAAGATTTTGTACTATATTTTCTAAGATTTATAATTATTTTCTAAAAGGAAAAACTTTCTAGCCAAGCCATGGTAGCACATCTGTTTGATCCCAGGACTCAGGAGGCAGAGGTGAGGCAAACAAATTCCTGTGAGTTTGAGGCCAACCTGGTCAACAGAGTTAGTTGCAGTATTACAAAGGGCTACACAAAGAAGCCCTGACTCACAAAGAAAGAAAAAAAGAAAAGAAAAGAAGGAATGAAGGAAGGAATGAAGAGAAAGAAAGAAAGAAGGAAGGAAGGAAGGAAGGAAGGAAGGAAAGAAAGAAAGAAAGAAAGAAAGAAAGAAAGAAAGAAAGAAAGAAAGGGAAAAAGGAAGAAAGAACTTTTATGAGGTTGCTAGTATACACTAAGATAATATATGCAGAATACATGTAAATTATACATGACTATTCAAGTGAACCTCAAGCGATAGAAATGGAAAAATAATTTTACAACATGTATGGATACATTAATCTGACTGTGGAAATCATATAAACAGTACCAATCTATGAAAAAAATATTTTAAATCCAAGGGTGGTTCACAGTTTAGCTAGAAAGTTCTATTGATAAAAGAGAAACACTTTTTTATGGATATGTGTAGCCACATCAGTAAAGAGGTTTCCTTACAACTGCATGCTCTTTGTTACTTCAAAAAAAAATTATACGTCTAATAATTCACCAAAATGTTGAACTTGAAATATCTAACATTTTCAACATACCACTGAATAGAATTACTTTAACATTATAGAGGACAATTTTGTTTACATTCCCTGGCCCTTGCTTATTGTGTTTACAACAGTATACTTCATACTATTAAGGATTTTAATACTTACATATGAAATAATGTTCAAAGTCAACAACAATTTTCACATAACCTACCATACTCATTTATTCCTTCATAGTTCTATTTTCTTTAAAAAGCTTGTTTTCCCCTTGCCTCTCCTGTCATTTCTGTTTGGAAGCCATATGGTGAAAGTTTCTTGAACACCATTTTCTAGTCCTCTGAATGAAACAAGATTCATAACCTGTCAGATATACATAGAGAAAACATGGTGTTCTGATATGCAGTCTTGTTCATATAATAAAAGTTAATTACAACCTTAAAGATTCCTAGTCACCTATAAAAATTGGCAACCTTGTGTTTTCAAAGAGGAAGAATGACTAGCACACCCTTCAGCAGACTCCACTGAAATGTTTGTGGCTTGCTGAACATTCCATACATATTTTGTGCAAGGTATTATGGGAGCTGAAGTTCAAGCTGTCCCCAGCTGAATTTTCACTCACTATAAAAACAATGTCTCAGAAAAGTACACACATGTTTTTACTTTACAAAAAATGTAAAATATCCACTTTTGTTCATTCAATCAACACTTAGCACTTAAAAGGGGGACTTTTAAAAACCTGTAACCTAGGTAAATCTCTGAAAATTTATTCAGGAGCAAAATGGATTTGTGGAAAGAAAAATCTACAGGGATGAAGATTCTAGAAGATGATTCCTATCAGACCTGTGCACCTATGTTGCTGACTAAACCAGTAGGATAAAATGTGTATACTTATGCTTTTTGTTACAAATCTCTTTTCCAAAATAGCTGCAATTGTTATATTACCTTTTTAAACTAGGGTTTAGCCTTTTCTAAACAAAACTGCCGTTTTAGAGACCAAGTCTTCCTATGCAACCCAGACTTGTCTCAAACTCTTGATCCTCCCGCCTCAGCCTCCCAAGGGATTACAATCATGTGCTACCATGCCCTACTTTAAACACTATTTTAATTGGTCTGTTTTCCAGTTGTTTAGGATTTTAACAGAAATACAACACAAAAGAGCATCACATTTCAAGCAGCTCTACCAATTTCAGAATAATCCAAGGTCTGGTCAAACAGATGTGGCTCACACATTTGATTAAAATTATGTCATCTGATTTTCAAAATAAGCATTTTTCAACCCACAAGACTGAGATTAGATTTATGTAGGTTTCTGTGTACAGAGGTCTTCAAAGGTTAGAGGGAATGTTCAAGAACCACAATTGTTTAGATTTGTTTTGTCCTATCTTAAACCCATAGAAATCTTCAAAAAAAGCTAGCAGTTTCCCTCCTCAAAAGTTTATTTTCAAACGGCAGTGCCATGCAGGCTGCCTTTCCTGTGTAGGTGGGAGGAAGCAAGCACAATGTCACCACATCGACCTTTTTAAGTCTTGAAATCACTAGGAAGCCTACAGTATTTCCTTTTTGGCATTCAGGCCAGGGTGGAGAGAACTTGCTTCAGAGAGGACAAGATATCAGATAACTAGTGGAAACACTTGGATTCAAGAGAATTCCCATTTACACACACACACACACACACTCACACTACATCTCTCCAAAAGTAGTTGACCCAGTGGAAGCAGAAGAAACTTTTTTTTAACATCACATTAATTAAATGAAATCTGGTAGTACTTTTAAAAGAATTTGTTTTTACTTGATCAGATTTATTTACATGAACTGGTCAATTTTGTGCCCTGTGCATATCATGCACAAAAAGGGAACTTAAATTCAATTCTTGTTTTCCATTTATCCCAAAAGCATATGGGATTAATCATATCCCATTCTGGCCACAATACGCAAGGCTATTTCAAACAGAATTTTAACTCACTTGATTTTAAAAGCACTAGAGCACCAAAAAAGCTTAGAAACAGCCTCTCCAAACTCCAAAAGGGTTGGGAATACTTTTAGTGCCCGCCTGGCACCAGGCTTTGGATGAAAACCAGGCTGAGCCCTCCAGGCAGAGAACTCATTCCCTCATTCTTAAAACTGGTGCACACGTTTGTGATCCAAGGTGATAGCGCATCTCACATCTGCCAGGAACTGGGAATCCCTGTTTCTCCAAAGCCAGGGTGGTGGGCTGCCAAAGACCCGGAGTATGGATGGGCGAGGCCACACCGGAGAAAAAGGAAAAGAGGGCCATCCGTCAGACTCCAAAGAGGAAATTCCAGGGGCCCAGCTCCCAGGCCCTGGACAGCTGGTGACGCGAGGAAATCGACTCAGTGTCCACCCCGAGACAAGGGGTTGGGAGGAGATAGGAACTTCTCCTTCTGTAGACTACAGATCGAACACCTTCATCCGCTCAGCCAGAGTACCAAGAGAAGGGATGTGCGGCTGCGGCGGCTGGAGAAACTCAAATCCCATCTCGACACAAGAGATACAGGAACTTCTAGACTTAGGGGCCTCCCATACTCCATCCTGTCTCTGGGCCCAAAGGCTGGAATTGCTACAACCATAGCCAGGACTTAGAGGTACAGACAAGCCAATTCTGGAAATGGAGGCACTCTGATCCCCATCTCAGCACCCATCCTGACCAGGGGGCCCAGGGACAGGGGCATTCAGAGTTCCTGACTGTTACAGGCTGACTCGGCTGGACGAATCGCCAACACATTCCCTGTTCCCAGCACCCTCTCCCAGTTCCGCAGCCCACGCTCACCCACTTACCGGTCGCGGGGATCAATCCACGACGTCTGGCGAGTATTATGGTCGATGTAGAAGACGCGGCCGTCGTAGTCGCGTGCCTCCTCCCAGCCTGCGGGCAGCGGCAGCTCAGCGCTCTCACGGGCCCGCGGCTGCGTCGGCACCGTGGGCACCGAGGGTGCAGCGACCGCGACGGGGGGCGCAGGCGGTGGCGGCTCCCGCTGGGGCTGAGCAGGAGGCGGTGGCTCTAGCTGGGCCTCCCGCGTCTGTCCCCGCCGTCGCCGCCGGCCGCCGCTCAACCAGGGCATGACGGCTCTGGCCCCGCCGCCACCCGGCCGCCCCGCGCGCGCCGCCTCCTCCGCCAGCACTAAGGCCGGGCGTCCAGGGCGCGGGGGCGGCTGCGGGGAGCCGCCCGCCGCACCCAGCGCATCCTCTGCTGGGCGCCCGCGCACCGGCGCCCGACAGACTTCGTGAGCCGCTAGCTGCGCTGTCTGCTCGGCTGATATGGCCCAGGTCACTGGCACACGCGAAGTCACAGTCCTAAAACCATAGCCGCGGCCACCGATATCGGTGGCTCCTCCACTCCAGAGGCCGGTCCGGCCATCTTCGCTCCACACAGCCCGGTCGGGAGGGCGGGGCGTTCCCACACCCCGCCCCTTCCAGGCTATCCCCGCCCCTTCTAGCTGCTCTTCTTTCAATCTCCCTCTCAGGCTCCTCCTCTGCCCTGGGCCTTGTCTTCCCCCTCCTCCGCCCCTTGCTCCGCCTCTCCCTTCTCCCCCTCTCCCTCGCAACTCCTCCTCCATTTCCCTCTCCAGCTCCTCCTCTGTTCTCAGCAACTCTGCCCGCCCTGTGTCCCCTCAGGCGGCTCCTCCTCCGCCTGCCTTCTTCTGCTCCGTGCGCTCCTCCTTCTTCCCCTCCCTCTTCACACCACCTCCCCCGGCCTCGGGAATCCGCACCAAGGCCTGGACGGGCGCCGCCACGTCAATCCTCCCCCGGGCCACCTCTGAGAGAAAGGAGGGCCTGGAGGACCGAACTGCACTCGGACGCAGCCTGCTCAGGACTGACTCCTGGAGAGGGCAGTCACCGCACTTCACCCGCCCTCAGACCCTAGACGCCTGGGGTCCTCCCCTCTGCGCACCTGGGGGTGGAGGCTGAGCCTTTGGTCTGTTGACTACTCAAACTTGAGCCACAAAGTAGGCAAAGCCGCCAGAGTCAGCAAAGAAATATCCATAGTCTCCTAGGTTGAAGCAGGAGACACAACTATAAAAGGACATCTAAGTTAGTGGCAAGCTCACGGCTCAGCAAGGACATCTACCTAGGGTCATTATGGTGGACTCAAGAACCCTCTCTGTGCTTTTTACCCAGCTCTATGATCTCACAGTTTGAGCGAGAACCCTAGAAAGCTAGTGCTGCCTAGGAAGCCAGGTCACATTGAAACCTAATTATTAATTCTGTTCTGCTCACATCTCACAGAGGAGAAACAGAGACCCCAAAATGAAATACGGATCTCTCTCTAAATTCTCCAACCATAATCCACAAGTCCTATAGAATATGAAATATAGGAACATGTCATGTTTTTTAAGCACAATAACGTAAAAGCATTTATGACTAAGTCTTAACCATCTGTTGAAATCCACTGCACACTTGAAGTCGCTTGAGGAAAATTTGCTCCCCACGTCCCCCAACTCACAAATATTCACAGTAGTTTTTATTTGTTTTGTGTGTGTGTGTGTGTGTGTGTGTGTGTGTGTGTGTGTTTTAATTACCCTCTGGTTTTCTCGTAAAATGCGACTATTATATTAAAGAAAAAATTGTATCTAAAAAGACTGTGAAGATACAGAGACTGTGAAGAAAGGTATACAAGAAAGACCTTTCCCTTCTGCCCCTAAAACATCAAAATGTCTTTGATCCTCAAGTATTATTCATCTCTACCAGCAAATTCTGTTGGAAATTTCACTAGTTGTATCAGTTAGTGGTCTATGAATAATTATTGGGTGTCCAAGGAAAAGAGAGATGGACCATAAAAGCAAATGAAAGCTTCCCTCCACATCCACTAGCCCCAACTGGTGGATTTGCCCAACCAAACAGAGAAAAAAATTGTTTTTTCCTCTGTTGCTGGTGTGCACTGTGTAGTCAAGTCTACTGTGGTTATATTTGTTTTGAGCATATATAGAATTCTTTCTTGCAATTATCCCTAAAAAACAAAACAAAACAACCATTTACATAGTATTTGACGTAAGTAACCTAGAAGAAAGGAACATGTAGGTTGTAGACAAATGTTTCTAAATTTTATGTAAGAGACTTGAGATCCAAGAATTTAAGTTGTGGAGAGGGACTCTTTGCAGAAACGGAGACATCTACTTTGTGATATGTCATGTCATGTATTACAGAATGCTCTCTATGTTGGGTGTCTCCACCCTGACATTGTTGCTTCTGGTTACTACCATTCATCACCAAGGGCTACTGCTGCCTTTTTTCTCTTTTTTCTCTTCCTGTCCATTCTGCAAGCAGCTTATCACCCAATGTGCCTGCCTGGCTGTTCTGACAAGCTACATTCCCACTCTCCCAGGCATGTACTCATTCCAGAATCCAACAAATACAGATACAAATGAATTTGGGAGTGAAATCAGCCTGGAGAAAAGTAGAAAGAGCAGAGAAGGCCAGGTGAAAGAAAAAAGGGAGCAGATATAGAATAATCAGGGAATAGGCTGCTTCTACTCAGGACCTCAAAAAGGCCGGTGCTGATTTGCCTTCCCTGGGTAAGAGACACTCTGCCTGCCCTACTGACCACACACATGTTCAGATGTTGCATTAGGGGTTGGGATGTGGGGTGAAGGAGATGATCCTAGGGTTTTCACTCCAACTTAATGTCTTATGATCAAATGAAGAAATAGAAAATTATAATACTACAGCCATTTGTCTACTAACAAACCCTGGATGTCAGCCTCAACTTGAAGCCTCAGGGGAGCTTTTGTGAAACTGGAAGGGGATATGTATTAGATGGGGAAACTGAGGCATGGCCCTTTTGATTATTGGGCTTGAGTTCTTGCAATTTGGTCCATAAACTGCTGTCATCAAATCCTTGTTGACTGTTTAGCACATGCTACAAAGTATGTATTCTGAGGCAGGCTCCTCTTCCAGAACTTCTTAAACATTTTCTACTTGCGACCTAAGAGGGTCATGAGATATTTTTAGATAACCCAGGGTATAAATATATAAAATAGGTAAACAAATTTAACATTACTGCTAATAAGCTATAAGACAATACTTTGATAGACATACAATTTAACAAATTTTTTAAAGATAGAAGCAAATTTGTACACTAATGGTGTGGGTTGCTTTGTTTATTTTACAAAATTTAATCATTGCCTAAATATTTGATTCTGTAGGACATAAAAGAGTGACTTTTTAAAAAAGAGAATTGGTCAGTATTTTGATTTTATAATTGTGAATGTTAGAGGACTTCAAAGTGGTAGAAGTAAATTGTGTAGCCATTTTAGAAATTGTTGGAGCATTTGTCCTAATCCTAATCACAAGACAAAATTCACTAAATGATTTTTTTAATTAAAAAAAATGTTGAGTTAGGTGGTAGTGGTGTATGCCTATAATTCCAGCACTGGGGAGGAGGGCAGAAGCAGGCAGATCTCTGAGTTTGAGTTCAGCCTGGTCTCTAGAGCAGGTTCCAGGACAGCAAGGGCTATTACACAGAGAAACTGTCTTGAAAAAAAAAAACAAACAAACAACCAAAACCATTAATTTTTAGAACTTTATAAATGAGTATATTATAGTTATATCACTTGCATATCTTTCCCCTCCAACTTCTCATTTCTCATCGATTCACTCTTATATTTCTGACCTCTTCTATCTTAACTATTATTGTCATACACACACTGCTGAGTCCAAATAGTTGCTTGTATGTACAAGTTTTTAGGAGTGACTACTTGGAATTGGATAACCTCTCAAAGATCTTGTCCCTGGGAAAAGCTCTGTCTCTTAGAATCTGCTGACTTCATCCAGGGGTAGGATTTTGTGAAATTTCCCCTATCCCCATTGGTATGTCAACTGCTGTCATTATGCAGTCTTTGTTTAGGTAACCATATTGTTGAGATTTCGCAGGCACTGCATACCTGTCATATCTAAAAGACACTATCTCACGTCACTAGTCTTGTGACTTTTTACAGTATTTCTGTCTCCTTTTCCATGGTGTTCTCTGAGATTTAGGGGTAAAGGTTGTGTTGTAGATTTTACCAAATGGGGACTGGGCACGCCATGGTCACTTACCTTCATTTGATCAGTTGTGCATCTCTCTCATAGTCTCTGCTGCAAAAGAAGCTTCTTTGATGAGGAGAACCACAGGTACATATCAGTATAAAGAAAATTGTTTAGAATAAGTTAGAGGCTATTGATTTAGGAAAATGGTAGTCAGAGTTTCTCCAGTAGGGTCTATGGCCTCTGCAGCCATGGGCAGTTGGCTAGGTTTATAATACCAGGCATAAGTTCCTAGTATTTAGAGGGCCTTTTAGTCAGCTAATTAGTTACCCACAATTTTACTGTTGAAGATATCTTTTTCAGGCTGATTCTTGATGTGGTTTGAAGGATTGTATCTACACCTAAGTATGGCTATTTATTCCTTTGGCAGCTTGCACAGCAGCTTCCTTCTAATGAGTGCTACTCCTCACTTAAGAGACTTTTAGGTCAGGTCCAGCATGATTCTTCCAAGATCTATACTTCAAATATGCCATGTCTTCAGTAATAGGGCTTACCTTCAAGTTCTGGGAGGCAACCAAGGGCAATGGCAATGACCTATATTGTTATGGGGGTTCTCTTGGGTCCCTTTAACCAGCATCTCAAATGTAGATTTTCTTTGCTTGGCACATTGGAGTACTTATCAGATAACTTATGGCTCCTGGAGAAAGCAATATCACCCCATGTGTTATAATATCTCACACACACACACACACACACACACACACACACACACACTAAATATATATATGCACACATGTCATATATGTGTTTTAAGTAACCTTATAAAATAATGTTTCCTTATGAGTTTTTCAAACATCTTTAGTTATCTTTATCTTTCCTTCCTCCATCTCCCTCTACATTATCCTCTTCTCCTCTCCCTGTTAAATTTCTCTTCTATTTCTCCTTTTCCCTCTTTAAAACACCTGTGTCCTCCTAAGTACCTCATCATTTTTTTTAGGAGTACTGTTTCCCCATGGTATCAATTAACCAACACAAATAGCAATCTTTGAAACCCAAACATTGTAGAACAATATAACTAAGGAGATACTAACTATCCTTTCATATTGAGGAATAATGATAAGAAAATATTTAAGTGTATGTTTTCATGCTGAGAAATAATGGTAAGAAAGTATTACGTCTTTATTTTCCATTAGTAAACCATGTTTCTATAAGAACAGGAAGAAAACTGGGTGTACAATAAAAACATTGCAAGTCATAGCATTCAATAATCTTGAATCTGAGTCCAAGTGTTTCTGACAGTGCCTGTTGGTGTTACATGGTGTGACAGAATGTGCAATACAAAGCATGCATACCGTATGTTGAGAACCAAGGCTGCTGTGACGTCATGTGATATAACCAGGGCAATTGCTGGCAGAAACACTTCAGATTCATTATGTATTTTATTTTGTTGTTTTGAGACAGGGAGTCATATAGCCCAAGCTGGCCAGGATCTTGCTATGTAGTTGAGGTTGACCTTCAACTCTTAATCCTCTTACTTAATCTTCCCATGTGCTAAAATTACAGGCATGTTCCTACCACATCCATCTGGTATCTGTTTGATTTTGAATTATTTTTTGATCATTGTACATTCAGAAACTTTTTACTCTTGCCAGTTTTTTTCATGACCCCACATATATTTAAGAAACTGAGCTCTAGAGGCAATTTGAGAGGTTTTATGCCTCCTAGCTGAGACCTGATTACTTAGAATAGCAGCCAATTCACCCTGCCTTGGTGGAACCAATTCCTGTTCCATACATACTCACAAGCTGCCAAGGTAGGGTAAACTTCTCCAAAACCACAGCTTTGCCGTAGCCTCCTTCAACCTATTTTGCCTGCCATATCTGTGTGAACTTGCTTTTGATCCCTCACTCACATTAGAACCCATCTTGACTACTGTTTCAAGGGAGCCTGACATAGGAGAGTCTCAGAGAGTTAACTCTTATCTAAACATTCAGTAAATATGCATGTAAGTCCTCGTAACAATATCTATAGGTATTTTTCATTCTCATCTATACATATCTATAGGTTTTCTTCATTCTCATCTATACATACCTTATAGTTACTCTTCATTCTCATCTAAACATTAAGCGAGGAGAAAGGAGACTGATGTGACATGCTAAAAAAGACTAATTGGAAACTTTTCCTGATAAAGTTTCATTCATAAATCCATCCACTACTATCTATAGAAGACTGACTTAAATAAATAAAGTGGAAATGTTGTATTTTTCTTTCTAAAAGGAGCTGAGTTATAGAGGAAGAAGTCAGCATTGGGATGATCAAGATTCTATTACTTAATTGGTCCTTTCGTTTCACAGTATTTGTGCTAGACATCTGCTGATTGGCCTTAAATCCTATGAATGAAGTTAGAAAAGAAAAGAACTGTTAGAGCTGTGAGGAAACTCTTAATTTCACAGCTTTGCCACAAAATTAGGGAGGTGTAGGGAAAAGAAGGCCTGCCTTTCTTGAAGTCAAGTGGAACTTTCCATGTTGAACTAAAAACCACATGCACACAAACATACACAATACTGCTGTGTAAAGGAATCTTTAGTATTAACTGAATGCACAATTATGCATTCTTTATTTCCTCCACATTAAGACCAATGGTTATGCCAGCAACAAAAGTCTGAGCATTGTAGGGATCCATTCTGCCACCAAGATTTCACATGGAAAACGACCCAGAAAAATTCATTCTGGCTCTGGGTAAATGACATGTAAATACTTTTGTTCTCCTACCCAAAAGCCCTCTGGGAAGTTCCCTTTCTGAAGTTCCTGAAATCCAGTGGTTTATAACTTGCAGAAAATGTTATCTTGAAAACAGTTATTACAGAGTAAATCAAACTTCGGTAGAAATTAGAAATTTTTCTTTTGCTAGGTTAGATTCTGCCTTCTCTCTTAACTCTGTTCTTCAAAGAATGAACTATTTTTATAGAGAAGGTACAAAATTGGGTCAATATATATGAAATACTTGAGCTGCTAGAAAGAAAGCAGCCATAAAGGTTGCAATCATCATGTCTAAAATAAGAAAAAGAAATAGAGTACCATTAGAGAAATCTTTCCTATCTTTTATAAGCAAGTCAGTGTTTTAGAAAGTTTAGAATGTGAGTAATTTTACAATAGTGCAAGCAGAACCATGGCAATGGTGCTGGATTGGTACTGCAGAAGAAATAGTTTATTGTTTGAAATTCTTTAAATGTTAGATTTAAATAATTACTTATGAGTGACTCTCGTATATTTAAATGATACAAACCCTCCAGCCTACTCTGAGAAGTAATTGGAAGTTATTTTTCTATTGTTGTCTTAATTTCTTGAGTAAGAAGGAAGGGGAAAATCATATATTCCTGGGGAACCCTCTCCCCAGGCTCAGGAATTGGAAAGCAAATGGAATAAAGTAGTTCCTTTTTGCTTGTTTTGTGGCTTTCCATAAAGATAGAAGCGCTTTACAAATTTCTAACTTGTCATCAGAGAAGTCCTGGTTTCGATTTGGTGGTGAGGGAGCACTCTTTTCAAGTGAAATTTCATCAGGCAAACGTAGTTGTATAGCTAGTTTGGTAAATAAACTATAGATTAAAGAGAAATTTAGATCAATTTCTCTCCAAAATTTAAGAAAACTTGGGCTCAGTGTGATACACACACCTGCAAAGCTAGCATATACGAAACTGAGGCAAGACAACTGAGAGCTGTGAAACCAACCTGAGTTACAGAGAAAGACACTGTGTCAAAACATCAGGGATGTGTGTGTGTGGGGGGGGGGGAAATAAACTTCATTCCTCTCAAGATCTCCCCTTCCAATACTTCATTTTTTATTTTCCTCTTCAGCCCAAGGATTCTGGTTAATAAAATGCTAGCAGGCTGATTTAAATTTTATTTTAGGTAAACTATAATTTGAGAAAGATGAAGCTGCCCTGAGCCGGCCTTGTACAAGAAGCTTCCTCCTCGATAGATTCTTTTCTGTTTAGGATTACTGAACTTGTCCCCTGAGTATCTGGAAAAACTGCAGACCTCTGCATTCTGAGCCAAGCTGCACAGCTCCAAGGTTTCTGCCTGCAGATACAAGAAGGGGAATTTCACTCACAAAGAAAGAAGCAAACATTTTGTGTTTTCAATCCATAACAGTAGCATTACAAATTAGTTTCTTTTATAATATGAATGGAATAGTCTGTGAACCTGTGGGATTCTAAAGCAATGGACCATAA
This sequence comes from Sigmodon hispidus, assembly GCA_004025045.1. Lineage (NCBI taxonomy): Eukaryota > Metazoa > Chordata > Mammalia > Rodentia > Cricetidae > Sigmodon > Sigmodon hispidus. The sequence continues at coordinate 54,873 of PVIH01011495.1, forward strand.
TTATTTGGCAGTGACACACAAAGGAGAAAGAAAGCTGAGTCCCTCAAGGTGATTTCTGAAGATCAGTTTACTTGTCACAGCCAGGATGAAGATACTATTAGCATCTAGTAGATGAAGTCTAAGGACTCTCACAGTGCTCAGAGCAACAGCCACACTGATGATCAATGATCTTAATCTGCAAAGGTTGAGAGGCTTACAAATGCATACAATTCTTGATAACATTTATACTACAATATTGACTCAAAGAGCCATCTGGGTAGTGTTTTCCTCACTTCACCCCATAATCAATAAGGGTTTGTTTACCATTTAAGAGGTGCCAGGCCCTACAGCAGTCATTAAGCGAAGTGTAATCACAAGCCACTTTCACACTTGCTCAGCTTGATGAGCAGGTTTAAGAGCCTGGATCTGTTTGTGACTCAGCTTTACGTTATGTCCTGTGAAATTCAGTCTGGCTTCCCAGGCAGGAAGTAGAAATGGATAAAGTCAGCTGCTGGCCAACCAGACTACAAGCAAAACTTGATTTTTGCCTCCCCCAAATGTATCTCCCTGGCCTGATGTCCTTCCCTACCCTGGATCTGCTATGTAATTTGTGGTTTACATTTTTGCTATGTAGAAGAAAAACTCATTTCACCCCTTGTTCAGAAAATATGAAAAAATATAATAGAAATAGTAGAACACTATAATAAGTACTGGTCAGGTACAGTCATCCATACCTGTATCCCCACCATTTAGAGAGACAGGAAGACCATGAGTTCAAGTCTCATCCAGGATACATAGTAACACCACACCTTAAAATAAAATCAAGTAATGGGATTCTGGATGACTACACAGGTAACCTATAAAGACAGCTCTTTGATATTTGATTTTTGTGTCCTTTCAAAATTACAAAGAAATAGCAATTTTTAGTAATAGTGGAGGAGATTCTTTGAAGAAACCAGCCCTATTACTGCAAATAAAATCCCTTTCCCCTCAAATATCCTCTACTAACCCATTAACATTCCCAGTCTCAGAAAGCACTCCCAGGTTGGAACTGCATTCTTTTCCTTAAGAAAAGATATATTGACTGTGCATATAAAAGAAAGAAAAGACTGGGTTATGGGGGATTAGTATAAATGTGATAAAAATACATTGAATACATGTATATGCTAATGGAATAGATGTATTTCACTGGATTCTGAGGGTGTGACTTTATTTGGAAATCAGATCTTTGATATATAATCAATTAACATGAGGTCTGAATACTGTAGGGTGGGCTAGCCCTCCTCATTCTAATATGACTGGTAAGTTTATACAAAGGAGAAAAGAAGTAGACATCTAGGGATTAATGACAAATGGAAATAGAAATTGGAACAACACAGCCACAAGCAAAAGGACACAAAATTTTTTTGATAAGCACTCAGAAGCCAAAAGAGAGACAGGAATCATATTCTTCTTTCAAGCGTCTTTAGAGTACATGCAGCCCTTCTCAAACTGTGACTGCAAAATTCTAGCCTCTAGAGCAATAGGAAAAGAAATTCCTGCTATTTAAATTGCCCAGTGTGTGACTTTGTTATAATAGCCCTAGGAAAGGAATGTACCTAGAAATTTGTCCTCAGGTCCCTGCTGCTACTTTAGTAGAGATTGCCAGGAAACTCTAAGAAACAGAAACCCACCATGATTATATCTAGAAACCACTCCAAATCCAGGAACCACAGCTATGGGCATTCATGACTGCACAAAAGCATTCCATAAGCTGTATCAGTCAACAGTCTGGAGAGCAGAAGCAAGCCATATGCTCTTGTCACATGCTGCTCAAAGTTCAGATTTACTCTGGACCTCTGGCTATCCAATCTGTAGAAGAGAAAAGTGTTTTTCTCTGGAAGCATTTCAGAAATCCTAAAGGAGTGCCAGATTAAAAGGCTATAACTTGTAAAAATTGATTAGACTTCAGCTTTGAACATCCGTGCTGCTAATATTACAAAAAGAAATAAAACAAGACATGACACTTTTTTTTTAAATGGAAGAACATAGCCATATATTGTTTGGTGTTGCCAAAAAGTAAAACTGAAATGAGATCCTGGATCTGACTGTCAACTTGCAGAGAAAGGGGAATGTATGATAGGTATAACTTAGCTGACTGTGCAATAAGAAATATAAAAAATGCTTTGGAGTATATAAAACAGTAAACAAAAGATATCCCATTTCTTTTTGACTAAGTGACTTGCATTAAATGTTTGGATTAGACCAAGATAGCCCATAGACCAAATTTCTTGTTTTATAAATACAACATTATTGGAATATGGTCATGTCCATTCTTTTGTATATTGTCTCAGTTTGATTCCAGGATACAGTGGCAGAGTTCAGAAATTGCAACAGAAATTATGGACCCTAAGGTCAAAAATATTGATTACTGGACAATCCTTTATGGAAAATATTTGCCAATTCTGAGCTAGATCAGAACTTGAATACTATTTTCTTGGAGATACTTTTTCTTAATTAGTGTCACAAATGAAATATTTATGTTCTACAATAGTCACTCACTGAATACTTAACTCCAATGCGTTATTACTAGGAGGTGAGAACTTTTGGAGAAACTAAGTCATGGGAGCAAAGCCCTCATGAATGGAATTAGAGATCCCTTATAATAAGAGACCAGGGATCTAGTTGGTTCCCTTCCTACCATATAAGGATACAATCAGAAGTTAGAAGTTGGCAACTGGAGAAAGAGCCCTTACCAGATCCACAACCATGACCTCTGTATCTGATTTTAGACTTTCAGCATCTGGAACTGTGAGAAATCCAATTGTGTTTTGTAAGCTTCTGAGTCTATTATTTGTCATTACAGCAACAAAGAAGGACTAAGATGCTAATGTCTGTCTGCTTACTATTCATAAAGTTTTTCTTGGTAACACCTATTAAATTTATATTTCTGTTTATTTGTTGATATTTACTAACCTCAACTAGACTAGAAGAGTAGTTTTGCCTACTAGGACACAATGGACAATTTCAGAAAACATGGAACAGGCAAGCAACATTACTAGAACACTGATAGATAGAAACCACAAACTGGAAGCTGCTAACCCTCGTAGCTACTTGAGAAAGAAAAGCCTTAGCTACCTCCAAATGCACCAAGGTTGAGAAGGCCTGGATAAGTAATAATAGAAAGCAAAGAGCAGGTGTTACTCTACACTATGTAACTACAAGGAGCAGGAAAACAAGATATATTTGCTAAATGAATAAGGTATAAGCTTGTTAATGATTTACATCACATCTGGTCAAAATTACCTCAAAATTATCTCAGAAAAAGACACACAAAATAGGTAAAAGTAAATATTGGTTGAAAAATATAGAATAATCTATGTTCCTGCTAGCAATACAAAAAAAGAGACACATCAGGCATACTGTTCCTCCAGGGAAGAAAACAAACACCATGGCCGATGAAGCAATCCTGAACCCCCAACTCAAATCTGATCAAAGCTTTAGAAAGATTCCATGGATTCCAAAGGTCTTTAGGGGCAGATAGAAAGGACACTTATCTATCATAGGATTCCTTTAAGTGCAAAGGTCTTTACAGCTAGAGGGAAAAATACGTACCTTGAGAACCAAAAGAATGCAGAATCCAATCAGGTGATCAATGCTGGGGGCCCTACAAATGCCCACATGTGCCTGTTGGAATCAATGTGTATAATTTAAAACTTAAGCTTGGGGGGTCTTGAGATGACCTCTCATGAGTTATAGAGTCATGGACTTCGCAATTATTAATGGGTTAAGTATTTCATTAGGGACACTGACAAAAATCTAGTTGGAGTCAGGTCTAAATCTTCAACTTGTATGCAGTCTCAGTTACTAGGAGATTAACTTCCATATGCAAAAATATTTGTATCTTTCAGCTCCAAAAGACTTCAGAAATATACAGCATCCATTATAAGAATCAAAACTGTAGGAAATATATTTGAGATGTGGAAAACATTTGTGCGTACAATTTTCCATTGAATCCATAAGATAACAGTTCTGGGATCCCCAATGGTAGCAAACTCTGAGGGTGCTCAAGGCTTTTCAATAAAAGAAAGTGGTTAATCTACAAAAATCATTTCATATACTCTAAATAATCTCTAGATGATATATAAAACATACTGCAATATAAATGTTATCCAAGGAGCTGATGAACTATTTTGTTTAGAGTACGGTGACCAAAAAAAACAAAACAAAACAAAACAAAAAAACAAAACAAAAACAAAAACAAAACAAAACAAAAAAACAAAAACCAAAGCAGTCAATACATACTCAGTCCAGATGCAGATTTTAAATATAGTTAGTAGAATACAGAGGGCCAACTGAATAAGATATTCAAAATATTCATAAAATTTAAAAGAATGTCTAAGTTTTGGAAATCACAATGACTTAAATAACTGAGTGATCTTAACTAGTGATTTTACAGCCAGACATAGTGACTCCCACTTGTATTTTCAGCCTTTGGAAGCTGATGAAGGAAGATCATTGTGAATTTGAAATCAGCTTGGACTACAAAGTGAATGCCAGCTCAGCCTGAGCTACAGAGTGAGATATTCTATCACTAAAAACAATATTAATTAACTAATTAATTAATTAAACAAGTTATTTAGATGAAATGAAATTTTATGTAGCATTTAAACATCTTAAGAGAACTTAAGATTTACTATGTAGTGCTGAAGATATGGATCAGTGTTTAAGAGCACTGGCTATTCTTCCAGAGGTCCTGAGTTCAGTTCCCATCATCCACATGGTGGCTCACAACCATCTGTAATGAGATCTGGTGCCTTTTTCTGATATACATGAAGACAGATTACTCATACATAAAATAAATAAATCTTAGATTTTAAGGAGCTATTTATGTACTAGGGAATGTATTTGTTAATGGAGAGACCCAAAGTGATTAAGAAGGGAACTGAGGGGCCTGAGAATGTAGTTCACTTGATAGAATGCTTGCCTGGGATGCATAAAATCCTACATCCAATGTCCGACACCTGATAAGTCAGGTATGGTGCCCATACCTGTAACCCTAGCACTCTGAAGACAGAGATAACAGAATGAAAAGCAGTTCAAGGTCATCTTCAGCCACTTATTGACCTGGAGGCCAGCCTGGGCTACATGCGAAGGGAGAGGCAGAGGAAAAGGAAAGAGGAGGAGAAGGAAAAGAGAGAGAAAGAACCAAGGGAGGCAGGACAAAGAGAGAGAGAGACAGAAACAGAGGCGGAGAGTTCGATTCCAAGCTGAATCTATAACGTTAAGGAAAAACTATTATATTTGAAATTGTAATTAAAATAAGTTATTAAAGTTGTAAAACTGAACAAATCTTTTTGTACACAGAAACATGAAACACTCTTTAGGGCTAAAACCAATGTTTTTTTAAGGACTGTGCAATGCCCAAATTAATATGCTTACCTAAAAATTCACAAATGTATCTTTGGTAGATAATTCCACCCCAATGCAGGATCTTAATTCTCCAGAGCCTGTTTAGAGCTGATAAGATCTAATATGAGGTGAATTGCATTTCTCTTAATGTACTTGCATTTCTTTTTTTGCAAAACTAAATCTACATTTCTCCCTTTACCACATTTTCTCTCAGTTAAAAACTAATATATATGTGTATATGTATGAATGCATGTATATATGTGAGGGGAGCTGACCTAATGGTGTATTCATTATTAATAACCAACGGAATTATGCTCTCAATTCAGGCCTAGATTAGCTCTGTGACAATTTATCCAGGAAGCACTGATGGAGGTTCCAAACATCTCTTTTCTGTAGTTAGTATGGGCTTTGGAAGTTAGAGAACACTGATTGTTTGAATATCTTTATGATAGTATTGTGTCCAACAAGAATGTAAGACATCTTTTCTCTGTGGTCAACAAATAGGCAAAGCAACATTAGACACAAGGTATCTCAGCTCACACCCCAGTCCTTCCAAATCAGAAACTTTTCAGCAAGATCTTCAAGTGATTCCTGTGTACATTACAGTTTAAGAAGTATAAATCTAAACAAATGCAGGTAACTACTATAAGTGCAGCTGTCTCAATTATATGATGTTTGAGTTTCATGCTCAACAGAGTAAGTGGTAGAATTTATTTGTTTTGATGTTTAATTGCATTTATTATTTTATGGGTATAGGTGTTTTGCCTATATGTATGTATATGTATCACATGCATGACTTATGTCTGAGGAAGCCAAGAAAATGTCAGCCAGCCTTGGGTCTAGAATTGTAGATGGCTGTGAGCCACCCTATGGGTGCTGGGAGTAGAACCTGTGTCCTCTGTAAGAGTAGCCAGTAGTCTTAACAGCTGAACCATCTCTCTAAGCACTATCCATTGGCTTTAAATGAAAGGCTGACAATTTACAATTCAGTTATCTCAGTAAATGGTCTCCAGAAATTATTGGATTATGTGTGTTTGTGATGAGAACATAAGCAAACTACTTTAGCCATCCAATAGAGAGGGCTTTCATGCAATAGATAAGAATGAGGAGAATCTGTCACAGTCTACTGATATCCTTTCATTCTGGGGATTTTAGCTAACTTTCCTGCCACTATAGGGAAAGTGGATGGATTTTAAAAGGCTAAAAATGCTTTTTGGTTCCTTTTACTGTGGTAGTACCAGAAGAAAGTGGCGGTCCTACAACTACAAGACCTGAACTGAGCAATGAAGAGGAAACGGTAGTATCTGTTAAAACTTTATTTTGCCTTATATATCTCAGGTCCACAGTTTAAAACTCAATCTTTTTGCTTTTGCTAATGTTGGTAAGCTGTAACTTAGTTAAAAACTGCATATATGTTCTCAATGTTAACCCTAAACATTTGTCTGGTTTAGATATGCCTAACAAATTTTGTTCCCCTGATCTTCAAACACCTCTAGAGATCTGAGAATATGGCATTCATTTTAAGATCTTCTATGAGAGAGACATGTCAGCTCCTAGCAGCATTCTATATTCTCTCCAAGAAGATGGGTAGCCCCAGAAGAACTTACACCTAGAGACTTGCCTCAGCCATGACAGAGGCAGCAAAGCAGCAAAAGCCGCCTTACACTGCTGCTGACATTCTTTCCAGACTGAATAAGGAGCAATGAGGATCAAGTGCCTCTCTAGACAGGTAGGTCGAACTCCTCCAATTTTTTTTTTAAATAAAGTCTTGTTTTTATTGCACTCATATAAAAAAACCTCACTGTATTTAAAACAGACAAGGACATTCTCAGGCTATGAAAACCCAAACTTCTGTCTCTTCTGGCCTTCCCTAGGGTCCACACTGCTCCTAGGTCAAGGAGGCTTAGCACCCTGGAGAAGCCCACAAGCAGCAGGCCTGTTTGGAGGGCTTCATAGCTGTGCTGGCCCTATTCATAGTCCTGCTGTCTATGCTGGTGACAGTGACAAGTATCTGGGCAGGCAGCAGGTCAGAAGAGGGTCCGTGATGTTGTGGTGCAGGCTGCCCTGGGATGTCTGGGTTGGTTTGAATTCTAGGAAGGTAGGCTGGGCCTCATGCCCATCTCAGAACAGGCTACTAGGACAGGAATGGCAAGAGTCTTGACCTGGTCAGCTGGTATGCCCCATTGCCCCTCAGGAACACACAGGATGGGGATCCTGCTTGGGCCAAAAGGGAAAAAACTGGCACTGACTGAGGGGGTGAGGGGGATCTGGCTCTAAATCCAGGGGTGAACTTAGAGCTGGTAGAGCCCAGGAGAGAAAGAGCATGCTGGGAATGTTGTCCTTTACAGAGATACAGTCTGATGTCCTACCCGCAGAGGCCTGACTTACACTAGGTGACCAGGCCCTCTGGCGCGCAGCTACTGAGGCAGAAGCCTGTCACTTTTCCTTTTTCTTTCTGTGCAAGGGCTGCCATCTCCTTTGTTTCAGCTTCTCCTTTCGGGCTGCAGCAGTTGTAAAGGTGATGCACTGGGTGTCTAGGATGTCCAGCAGCTTGCCCATGGCCACAGGAATGCCATCCTGCTTCAGCTCAGCCTGTAGCTCAGCCATCTCGAGAGGCTGATACAGCAGTACCTTCCTATACAGGGCAGGCTTGGAGCAGATGTAGCGCCTCACTGCCTCCTCTGTGTCTGCGGGCCCGGAAGGGCAGCTTGTGATGCACTGACCCCCTCCTCGTCCTCCTTGTCTTCACCGGCAGACTCTAAGGCAGCTCCAAACTCACAGGAGGAACTTTGAGAGCTAAAGGGGAACTCCCCAAATTTTTATTCCACAGGAAAAAAAATCTGTCAGATCATCTGGACCTGGCAGCTGAAAATTTACAGACTCTATAGTACAGGATAAATTGGTTTCAGATATAATTCAGAGGTTCAATGTTTTAACATTGATAAATGCAGTTTTGATAGACTGATAGAGTATTGACTACAGTTTTTCAAGGGTCCTTAAATTTCTATAGATTTTAACCCTTTGGACATGACACCAAGATTTAAATCTGTTCTAGATTTTACAGACACTTGCAACCTTCGGGAAAACATCCGATGATATGATGGATCTTGTGCTCCTAAAATATGTCACCCTATGATTTGACATGCCACCTCTCCCCTGTCCCCCAGTTCCTGGAACATCAGTGCTGGTACCACTCCTCCAGACTCTGCCTTTTCCTCTGGCTCTTACACCCTTGCCTCTTTTATATTGGCAGCCACATCACCTTTCCCATGGCTAGCCCCACACACAGGATCAGTGTTATTAATAATCTGTTTTTCCCAGCAACCAACCTGTCTTCACTACCTCCTCAAGAAACCAGTGCCTGAGGTCTGTAGAATGGATGCACCTTCACTCACACTTCCTGCTGAGTAAAAATGAGCCCACCTACTTCTGACTTCCCTTTCCCCACACCACTCTAAGATGGCAAGAAGTAGGCCAACTTGCATCTATACGCCAAGAATATAAAATGTTCTGGTGGAAGCCCGATCTCAGCCTCTGACATTCATATCAAAAACCCAAAGAGTCTGGAATAAGTGAGTGGAATTCCAATCTCTCTCTGTCCAGACACCGCCTCCACAAAGCCAGACAAACAGTGGCCCCTCCCCTAGAGCTGCCCTGCGGGTTCTAGACCTCTGTCCAAGAGCAAGCATACCAAAAGTCAGCCCCTCCCTGGGACTGGCCAAGACCACACCTGGTTGCTTAAGTCCAGGTAGCCATATCTCCCATGTGATTCCCCCTCCTTGCCTTTCCAAGGGTCATCCAAGATTGCTTTGCTCTGTACTTATTAAACCTAGGCTTTTTCTAATTTGGTCTGATTTGATTGTTGTGCTGGCTGAGAGGCTTATTGAGGTGCAAAAAACCCTATCAGTACCTATTTTCTTTCTTTTTGAATGAGCACTTGTGCCTTAGGAATTATCCATAGCCTCTTCTACACATTACTCTATTTTTTCAATGATTACTTATGTCATGCCAGCACAGGGCATTCATACCTCGTAGATATTGGGGAGTAAGACAAGATTTTACTCTAGAGTCAAAGATGATTTCAAATTCTCCAAGTTTTCCTGCTTTAACTTCCCCAGTGCTGAGATTACAAGTATGTGTCACCACATTCAGTTTCTGTTCTTATACCTATAGGATGCATACTACTTTTACTACTTATGCTTACACACATTTAGCTTTTCCCCAGCTTTATGTTTCTAAAATTGCTTTACATCATTGGGTGTAGTTGTAATTCATTCTATATCCTGAGGGTAATGATTCTCACAATCATACCACAAGCTATATAATAGGTGTAATAGGCTTATATTTACCTAAAAGAGGGGCTTAGCAAGCTGCCTCTGTAAATGGTCAGATAGCAAATATTTTACATGGTAGACCAAGGGTTTCTGTTGAAATAAGTCTCTGCTGTCATTGTAGTTGGAAAGCAGCCATAGATTAATATGAAGACAAATGAATATGGTTGTGCTCTAGTAAAACTGTCTCCCTTCATACTGAAATTTAAATAATCATATAATTTCCACATACCACAAAATTTTATTCATCTTTTGATCTTTTTCTAAGCAGTTTAAAATGTTTTAAAATATTGTTTTCATGCTGTATTCTTTTTTAAAAAATCTAATCAAATTGCAAATATTTTTTTTTTTTTAAATTTCCAAATGTTGGCAAGGGTACAGGAAAACAGAAATTCTTAGGGAATGTAAAATGATGCATTCTTTAGGCCTGGCAATGGACAAAATATATGTAAAACACTTTAAAATTTGTCTTATTTCTTGACCATTTCTAGGCATTTATCCAAAAAAATAACTACAGACGTGCATAAAGATTAATGGGTGTAGATATTTATCATAGAATTATTTATAGTATTGAAAAATTGAAAACAGATTCCAACTTGGGCAGATGGAAGTAATGCATTCCAAGTCCCCCATATTTCTTCAAACACATAGACATGCTTTATAAAATATAATAAATATTAAATACAGAAATAAAAACCTAAAAAACTAGAAAGATCACTTTCCTCAATCATAGGCACTCCTTGTCAGGGGTTGCAATTTTAATAGCTGCATAGGAATAAAACACTAAGCTTGCCAAAAGCTAAGATTACCTTTCTCATGAAATTGAAGACAAGATGGATGTCTCCTCCTTGCAAGTAGGCTTCTCTGGAAACTCAGTGCAAGGGAGTGAGACTGAAACAATGCTATAAGAACAATAAAACCTCAAGATCATTGGATACAGTTATAGAGTGAGAATGTACACTTTTCCTTCGGGCATGGAAATTCCGAAGAGAGACACTGGTGAGAATACCTGTTTGGTCTGGTGGAAACAAAGTTTATCTACTATATGATACTCACCCATACTCCAAGAAAAATCAGCCTGCTAAAATAGAGAAATGTTCTGCAAGTTAAGAAAGGCAACACCTATATCCTTGAGGATTTAAAGCCTGAGAAAGTAGAGTCATGGCCATGTCGTCATGTCAATCACCTGTAATCCCAGCACTAGAAAGAAGGAGGAGGAAACAGGAAAATTTCCAGTAGGAGGCTAGTCTGGGCTACACAACAAGACCCTGTCTCAAAAAATATGTTTACCAAAAAATATACAATACATAAAAATTTTAAGAAATAAATTGAGACAGAAAAACTACCAGAGACAGACCATCAAATCAATGGTTTAAAATGCTTACACGAAAAAAAGAAGGAACAGAAACTGTAACAAAATAACAAGTTATCAAAAGACCGTAGAGATAAATTCATCAAGGACAAAACAAACTTCTTAGGAGTCAGACCAGCTATATCATTGAGATAAACACAGTGAATGAGTTAGAGAGCTGAAAATTTGTGAGACAGAAAAGAAGACTTATGAAAATATCTATGAATGAAAGTGAGGGAAATTAAAGCTCAAGAGACATTAAAAAAATGAGAAGTTTCAGCACACATTCACTACATTCCAAGAGAGAAAACAGGGAGAGCCACTGAGATGGCTCAGAGGATAAAAGCACTTGCCACAAAAGCTGAGTAGTCAGATGTTCAGTTCCTGGAACACACATGGTGGAAGGAGAAAATCAAGTCACACTACTTGTCCTCTGATATTCACATGCTTGCCATAAAATGAGTTCAAATCTTCTCCCTGAAGTAAACATGTAAAATAAAGTAAATACTTTAAAAGAAAAAAAAACTCTTAAAAATCTAAAAAAAAAAACCAAATTTTTCTCCCTTCAAAAAAAAAACAAAAAAACAAAAAAACAAAAAAAAAGAAAGAAAACAAAAAACCAGAACACTACTAGAAGATATGAGGGAGTCTTAAGAGGTTACATAAACCACCAAATTAACTTATACAATCTCCACTTTAATGTAACTATTGGTACAGTACATAAATTACCTTAAGGTTAATATGGAAGAAGACAAGCTAAAAAGTCAAAACATTTTAAAAATGAAAAGTTGGAGACAAAGTACTCTATTAATTTGATATAAAAATATCCTATAAGCTAGTGTAACTTTCAAAGTACATTACTGAAGCATTAATGAGTAGATAGGTAAGCAGAAATAGACTGAAGTTAGAACATGGTAAAAAGAAATTAGTATTGATAATGATGTGGAAATGGGATTATTCAATAGCACTGAACAACTTTGTAGCTGCCTAAAGAAAAAAAAATATATTGGCTCTTGAGAACTGATAGCTGTCACTAAAGTCTAGGACACCTAGATATATTTGGTGACCCCATTTTTTGGTTGGGAGTTGCTATTCACAAATGTCAATGGAGCATAAAAGCAGTTTAAATTCTTATCTCTTCTTAGTCAATGATCATTAGGCACTGAGGCTCCACAGTGTTGACTTAGAGACGGGGGCAGCATCCTAAGAGATTGAGAAAAACAAGATGGAATTGGAGTCCCTGAACAGCAGTCTGCAAGGAAGGCAGTCAGTGATCTGGAACGGTCACCTCAGAGGCATTTGGACTTTGCACTTTAAGATACTGAAGGTTTTTTTTTTAGTTTTTCTTCTACAAACAGGCTGGCCTTCACTGCTTCTCATAGAAATCTCCAATGTAAAACTTAAAAAAAATGGGAAGATTTATTATTTATTATTATTGAGACAGGCTCTTATTCTACTAGGCTAGCCTAGATTTCCAATAATCCACCACCACAGCCTCCCATGTGCTGGGATTACAGGTATGTACCAAAAAACTAACTATTAAATTATTTATGAATTAAATTAATTTTCTCTGTATTTATGGTGAACAATTTGAAGACTTAATATACACAAATATTGTGAAATAATCACCGCTATCAGGCTAATTAAATACTTGACATCTCACTGTGTTTCCTTGTGGAGTGGAGTAAGGATTTATGTTCTATCCTCTTAGCCAAATTAAAATAGTAAAGTGCTGTTACCTACTGTCATTCTACTAGACATTTGGTCTCCTGCATGTATTTTCATGACCTAACTGAAACTTTGTATTCTTCCACCAACATCTCCTCAGCCACTATCCTCTTTGGCAACAAACAGTGCTGAGAGTTGAGAGTGTTGAAAGTTTGGAACTGGCCTTATCCCACCACCAAAGCCTGCTTTTGCTTAGCCTGGGAATTTAGTGAAGGGGCTGAGATTTACCACTCCTGCCATTAACATGGTAGTTTGTCTCAGTATCCTGAACCTGTCTTGACCCAGGATCCCAAAGCTCTGATCTGATATCCACTACAGACTCTGTTGTTCACAGTAAAAGCCAGATCATCCTCCAATACCTATGCCTGATACCTCAATTTCACAGGCCACACCAGGAGGGCCAGGTGTTTGTCTGCAACTGCTGCAGTTGCAACACAGGAAAAGAACCATCAATTAAGACATTGAGTATTATCAGGCCCACTAGCCCCGCAGGGAACCAACTCATTGCTTGGAATGCTACTGCCTGCCTCCCAATCAGAGACTAAAAGCTTCCTGGTTTGTTAACCCTGCCAGATGAGCTAAGGGCTCCCCAGAGGGGAAAAAAGTTTTAGGACCCCAGGATGCCCCCAGGGAGGAACCTGTTCCCTATCTTTATGAGGCCACTATCAGTTACTCTCAAGGCTGGTTTCTTATCCAGCCAACCAGACACAAAGCCTCTGGGCGCCCAGAGCACCCAAATGGCATGGTAACTCTGGGAAACAACAGAGAAAATTGTCACCTAATCCTCTCCTCCCCTGCAGATATAGAGGGTTTGAACCTTGCCTGCTGTGAACTGCTTTGGTATGGAACTGGCCCTTGCTGGATGAGCTGACTCATCCCATACTTTCATAAGTGCTTGTGTTCCTGGCCACCTCTCGTCCTTCTTTGCTCCTTTTTGACATTACTTGATTGTTTGACTTTTTGACACAGGGTCTAGCCACATTTTCCAGATGGGCTGTGCCGCCCCGCCCCAGCCCCCCTCCTCAGCAGCTGGGATTACAGACATAGTTTCTTAAATTGTCCTTAAATTGTGTGGTTTGCTCAGGTCCTCGTGCTTTTTCTATAGCGACAAGTTTTATATCTCGATGTAAAAGGGAGGACGAGGAAGAGGAGGAGGAGGAGAGGAGAGGGAGGGAGGGAGGGAGGAAGAGAGAGAGAGAGAGAGAGAGAGAGAGAGAGAGAGAGAGAGAGAG